>OMNZ01013978.1:1809-16941 GCA_900303255.1 Lesueurigobius sanzi | reverse complement strand
TATAACCCCTCCCCCACTCCTTTTTTCTTTTGTCATCAAACTTTACATTAACTCAAACCTGTGACACAAACAAAACAGCTCCCTATAAGATTGCATGATTTGTCTGATCCACAGCCTTTTATTGGGTTAAATATCACATTATGTGGCTCAAAGCATTTTTTCAAAGATTTTAGTCCTAGCATATCTTTTTTACAGAAATTGTCATGCGAACCCGGGACCTTCTTGCTGTGAGACAAGAGCGCTATTCCCTCCGCCACCGTGCCGCCGGGTTGTGTTATAATTCATAAGCTCAGTTCATCGAATGTGGAGCTGCAGAGGCCTGGCCGTAGGCCGGGTTACAGCTAGTAGAATATGAATGATAACACATTCATGGTGAGTGGTTGCGTGAAGCCATTTATTGTCAAAAAAAACTGTTTGTTTATGCTTTTTCCTGTATTTCAGTTTTTCTTTGCTCCTGAACAATTTTCCTGGCAGTTGTTGAAGGTTATGTAAACGTTAGATCAGGGACATTTGAGTAGTTTCTGTTTCCTTATGATTTCAAAAGAGTAAACTCAGTTCTTTGACACAAGCACAATGACTAACCATGAGTGGAAAAAAATATTTTTAAAGTAAAGCGCTTTATTTGTCATTATACAATGTACAACGAAATGACATAGATCAGATGGAGGGCAGGTCCTGAGCCGCTGCATCTCTGCGCGCCGCCACTGTGGACAAACCTGACCAGCATTATCTACGAAGTCCTGCGAGGTAGCCATGTTTTTGTGTGAAAAATGGCCAAAGATTAAAAGGGTGCGTAAACTTAAAAGGGTATGTAAACTTTTGAGCACAACTGTATACAGCACATGTTTTACTTTTTGCAAGTGCATTACATCTGATAGAACTGATAATAAAGCTAATTAAATGGAAAGAAGTTGAAATAACAAATATTAAATACACAAGTTGGAGTTGTGAGGCTGAATATCTTGCTGCACATTTGGTACTGATTATTCTAGATGCTCTTTGAATAAATGTTTTTTCTTCATTCTGGCCTTTGATTTGAACAGAATTGTGAGCAGCTTTGATGTTCTGAGGCTTATTAAGTACATGCCTGAAGGTGAATTCAAATCCAGTTTCAATCAAACACTTAACATGTTTTCTTTAACCTCAACTGACCACATTACCCATAAGGTGCAATTCACCATTTCACTACCTGATAACCGCTGAGAATATTCATCTGAATAGCGTTGTGCGTATGTACTATTTTGGTCAATGCCACTGAAGTGCCCTTTTCTCTCTCTGTGCCTTTTATGTGGTTTTGTGTAAATGGTAAATGGTCACATTTATATAGCGCTTTTCTACCTACTTTAGGCACTCAAAGCGCTTTACATCAAGGAACCACTCACCCATTCACACTCACATTCATACACAGGTCTCAGATAAATCCAAAAATATGTGAGGATAACGTGGTGGACAGCGAGTTATCCTCAGTGGCAGTGCGTTAAAAACGTGATGTTGGATGTGAAAACTGGCCTGGAGGAAACGTCAGTGTTGATCGAGGTAGGAACTGTTATCTCAGAGCTAATGGCTAGTGTTCAATAGAAACGATATAAAATTTACGTAAACAACTACAACAGGCCGCTTCTTTATTGTGCATGCTCGTTCAAATCTTTAGCTAGTTTAATTTTTTATTTGGTGTTAGCTGTTAGCTTCGAGGCAGAAACACATCTCGTTAGGAGCAGACTTTCCTTCCAGTGAAGTGGATACATCCGACATAATGTTTTTACCGAGCTGCTAATCACATCGTATTAGTCATTCGCTGACAAATCTTGAGGTATTTCTTCATTTGTGTGTGATTTGCTAACAACTCAATGCCAATTAATAGATCAGCCTCATCAGCTATCAAAAAGCTGACAGATTTGCAATTTCTACAAATAAACAAATTAGGAAGATGGTTGAAGTCATTCCATTTCACACAAATTTTAAGTGAGACTATAAAACTATAAAAAGCACACTAACACTTGGTGTGTGAAGTGCTGCACCCAAGGAAACAAATATGTACAGCACACAAAAAAATCCGCCGTACAAAAGCTTCATTCCTTAATATTGGTGATGCATCCTCAGTTCAGTTTCTATTTGATTACACGACGGCTTCATCTGTCCTACACGTAGACATGGCTGGTCTCCACAGAACATGGAAACCTTGCCGCTGGCCCGATAACAATGTCCAGAGGTTGAGCGAAGTCATTATAGGCTGTCAACAGAATAATTACGCCTCTCTCCACTTTGATTATGAGCAGACCAACACATCACAGGGTCTGCAGCAAAGTCATCTGCGAAGGACACAGTTGATCAATAAATCATAGAGAAAGGATTATGTTTGAATTTCATGTTGTGTGGGGTCAGGCGCCGGCCCCGCTGTGACTGACACTGTAAATCAATAGTGCAAAGGGATTAGACACTCATTTGTTTGAAGACGGTCTTATTTGGGAGAGCAAGGAGTGTGAGGGTGTGAAGTGCAAAGACCCTCCAATACAAAGCGAGAACATGTACTGAATATATGATCCAAATGCCAACATGCAGTGAGTCTCAATTTAACTCTTTGCCTGCCAGCGTTTTTCTCAACTCGACCCCCTTCCCTGCCAGAGTTTATGCCATTTTTTTTAACAATGGTTGCAGTCTTCTAACTAAAATTTTGCTAGACTGATCTATAAATGTGATTTTGGTATATTTTAACAGGGTGTCTACTGTCTGGATCGGTTGTGTGTGATCTAATTTCTAATCTAATAACTTTTCTTTGAATATAATAATCAAAAACACAATTCAGTTTGATCTTATTATCTTGTTCTCGCATACCCCCAGGGTCCCTGTACCCCTGGTTGGGAAACGCTGGTTCAGAGGATACAGTATTATGCTCTATGTACAGATTTGCACCACAGGCCTATGTTGCCTTCGCCTGCTGCAGTGGATAGATGTTGCTCAATAAGAGTTAAAGGCTCAGTTAGACAAACATACAAATCTGGAATCACCGGCAGAGGCAGATGATGGAGGACCAAGTACCCTCAGTGTGTCTGTAATGAGTCATAAAGAGGCTATTTCATTGTAGGAGAAGCAGATGAAGGCCGCTGAGAACATCACAGAACAACACGTCTGGATAAACGAGCCCTTCACAACTCACTGCGTCCGTCATGGTTCTAGAAACTGAACGTCAGGCTTGGGCATCCATGTGTGTGCGCCTGTCACTGTGTTCCGAGCACAGGAAAAAAGCAGCTTGCCGCTGATCGCTTCTTCTGTGCTTTGTTCATAAAACTTCAATCTCCCCGACAACAACAACATAACAGCTCCTCCATGGCCAAAAACAAGAATAGCTCTCTCACAGTGAGGCGCAAACAGATTTCTTGTCTCCTGCCAATACCCAGACTCTCTTACCTCCCACACACGGACATGCCAGGCGTTTTTTTTTTTCTCCGCAGGGATATTGAGAGTGATGGCAGCGTCTTCCCTGGACTAACCTAATCGAGTGAATGATGAACTGGTCTGTGTGTCACTTTGTGTGCGTGGGCGTCCATCAAGGCGCAATAATGGCCACTCCAGTCAGGCAGAAGCAGGCAGATTTTTTGCTTTTCTTCGGTAATGTGTTTTTTTTTTTCGTAGGGGGGCACTTTGGAATAACCAGCAGTCTTGAACGGAATATTTCATGTGTAACAAGAGCCAGTGATGTGCTGTGAAAACACCAGATGCAGTTGTTAGTCATCACAGACGTATTTGTGGAAGCCTGGACTGAAAAATTTTAATCATTACAAGATTACGGCAAAAAAAAAGCAAGCAAAGCCTCTGGTGCCATCAAATACTTCACATTAGGCTACATTATTACACTCTCTTCAATAACACAGTCCAGAACATTTTTTTTTGTTACAAAGGGTCTACCATGGATTCCAGGGGACTTCATCATACCACTCCCCTTGCTAAATTGATCAAGCTCGAGCAGTTTTGCATATGTTTTTAGCACGCTGATATTAAGCATTTACGTTACTTTCAACCAAAGCAAGTTTTATGGACGCAAAACACCTCAAATAAAATGACCTCATCCTCAAATCCAAGCAAACTATCCACAGCAAAACCAGTAATACATAATTTGTGAGCTTTTTGTCATTTATAATATTGTATATCTTTCCTTTGTTGGTTCTGATTTCGGTACCATAGCAGTTAACCTCGCTTTGCTCTGCTCAGAAAAAGGATATCTAGTTGAATTAAAGTAAAGTCGTTTGGAGTAGTGAGCCATCAAAGCCATCAAAGTATCATAGCTATCGGAGCTCCTCCATTTTGCATGTGTCAGGCATATACGTTCCCCTCGGAACAAATAAAACCATCCCGGATCTACAGCCTCATTAGCAAAACAAGGGACGGTGCGTCAACGCCACGCGTCAATACTGCGTCTCCGTTTAGCTAAATGCTGAAGGCGAAGCGTGTCATTTGACTCACAGATTGTTGCAGGCAATAAGCTAAGCTTTTCAACGATATCCGGGATGTGTAGTCTTTCGGCAGACTTCCGTGTTCCTCTGCGTGCGTAACAGACAGCGAAAGATGGAGCGAGGGCCGCGACTCCAGCATGAGACTCCAACAATGGTAAAAAAAAATGTTTTATTTACTTCCAACAAGTGTAGTGAGCAGTGAAATTACTACTATAATGTATGGCTTGTGAAATTTTGCTTTTTTTTTGCCCGAGAATGGGAAAATTTGCGATAATATTGCGTAAGTTGTGTAGCATTTACAGAGTTCACACAAATATCTCCAGAAACTAGAAGATTAGGGCTTTCTAATGAGATCACCACAAGCATGTGGGATGTATAACTTTATTTTAGTGAGCAAGAACATTTGGGGTTCAAGACATTTGTACACAGGACTAAAGAGGAGGGTGTCATGAGGTTAAAAGGCATAATGAACTTACTTGGAGAATGAAACAGTGAATACAGTCACGATAAGACACAGACAAGAAACTAACTTAAAATATCAGAACAACAATATTTGCAAGTTATGGGTAGGGTGAACCCACTGGGCAACGTGAAGTAAAGAGGGGGACAAAATGAAAACCCTGCTGGCCAACATAGAAGCTATGGCTGAGGTCAACTTTGCCTCTTAACTACTTTTGGTGAGTAACACACTTGTACCTGTCCATGTGATAGTCTTTAAAGATTCACTTCTTTCCACAAAAGCTGAGATCTATTGCTACACTTCCTTTCACAGATCAGGAGATAAGAATAGAGTTGCTTGACATATTTTATGAAGATGAAGACAACAAGCAGCAGTCAAAACATGCCAAGTTTTAGGATTTGCAAGCACAATCTCTTAATGAAAAAACTTTTAGGTAAACATAACGCTTACATTTCATCAGCACAAAATGTCAGACAAGATGACTATCTACTTGCTGCTTTGAGTTTCATCAGTGGTACGAAAAATGTCTTGATTTTGCTGCAGCAAAGAAATGGACATACTGTACCTATACAAAAATTAATATTCATAACCGCTGCACCGCGGTTAGCGCTCGTGCTTCACAGCTAGAAGGTCCCGGTTTGATCTACGGGCCGGATCGGGGCTTTCTGTGTGGAATTTGCATGTTCTCCCCGTGTCTGTGTAGGTTCTCACCAAAGAACTACCAAAAAAATGTACAATAGGCCAGAATGAATGAGAGTGAGAGTGAATGGTGGTCAGAGGGGTCGATGGCACAGAATGGCAACCTCGCTTCCGTCACCCATGTATGGAGTGAATAAATAATGTCTACAGTGTAGCGCTTTGAGAAAACTTGGCAATCAAGCTTGAAAAGCGCAATAAGCCACTATTATTAATATTATTATGAAGACACCCAATGGCATCTTAAAACCAAGACAGAACTCTCTTAATTTGTGTTTTATTTTTTTTTAATGAATAGATTAATTTGTTTCTTTGGTAGAGACAGTGCACGTCACTGACTGCACAAGACATACATGAAAACATACCATGCCAGATGGTACCCGTGGCCGTGGGCTAAATTTTCATCTGTTGTTCAGCTCGTGCACTCATTTATGCTGGCTATTATACATGCTTTTAGTGGTAGCGGAAACCATTGCAGAAAATCTATGCAGTCACATGTAAAACATCCAAACTCCACACAGAAAGGCCCAACATGGTCCATGATCGATGGCCTTCTTACTGTGAGGAAAGAGCCCTAACTGCTCCACCACTGTTCCTTTTGAACAAGCACATAATATGGAGCCGAGATAGAAACTGCCAGGTGATTATGACCTTCCATATCGTGCCTCCTGCGCCTACAGAAGCTTGACCTTCAGTACTCATGGTCATTATGGTCACCAGATTACAAGCCACAAGTCGGGTTAAGCCAGTTGAGGTCCACCATGCGTCTTTACTTGAACACTTGACTAACAATACAATGGGGGTAGTTGAGATGGTGACATGCTGCGTCAAGCTTACTGTACACGACAAAACACAGAGCTGAGCGCAGTGACAGCAGAGAGACACTTTCTCTGAGAGCCTCATCACTTCTCATTGTCCTCATACTGCGGAGGCTGACTGCAGGGCAACTCTACACGTACACGGATACAAGCATATAACCACTGCTGGGATATGTGAGACTGGTATAGAACTATACTGAACAGACCCTTCCACTGTATTGGAAGATACAGATTCTTCAGTCTTCATCTGTACTCTGTAGTTGAAGTGTAGAACGTTTCGATCTTGCTCCAAAGATCTTCGTCAGCGACTGTTCTACCTACCTTCTACAGAGTACAGATGAAGACTGAAGAATCTTTTCCTACGATGGACAACTCCTGTACGACTGAGAACCTACACAGACCCTTCCACTGTTTGTAAATAGAACTTCTGTGCTCTCTTTGCTGATACTGAATGGAACACTGACCCACATTAAGTTCCAGGAGAAGAGTAAGTATTGCTAATCAGACACCGCAAACTACTAATACGACTGACAATCATTCATTCGTCTCTTTATTTAAGCATCTGCGTTTCACAAAGTGCGACATGGAAGCAAAGTTCAGCATGGTAAGCGGAGAAGAAAATAAATAAATAAATTGATACAGAGAGCAGATATGATGCTCAAAAGGAATAGGCAGAAGCTTAAGCCTACTTGCTTTTGTTAATGTAGCTCGATGACATCTAGTTTATGACATTCTTTTGTCTATTCCAGTGACATGAGAATGTCATGAACTATCTATAATATTATGTCATTATGTCTTGATTATTGCAAATTAATGTATGTCTACTGCTCAAATGTCAATGCTATCGCTCGACATCGGAGCCACACTAGAAAACATGGCAGAGCGAAGTGGCATTTGGAGGTTTTATTTGATGTAGCAATTACCAATGAAAACTGGATTAATATCTACAGCTATGTTATTTATATTTCTGTTGTTTACGTTAAAAAAGGAGGATGCTTGATGCGTATTAATCCTTGTAAATTTGTTGCAGAAATACAACAATAAAAATATCATTTAAAATGGTTAAATATCAGTTGATTTCCATGCACAATTTCACTTTCGATCTTACGGCAGCGTTGCACATGGTTCTTTTGGGCCTCTTCTTTTTGAAATGTTATGCAATTATCGTGTGAAGATGTATAACATTTTCTCCTGCGAGAGTAAGAGAAAGTATTTAATGTAACAGTAAACACAGAGAGTTTGAGAGTATTTACTGTGGCGTCTTTTAACTGATAAAGAGGAGTTTTGGTTACACTGTGTAACTAAACAACACAACCATCAAGGTAGGGGGATACTCGGAGTATAAATGAAAGGCCCACAGGGTGGGGCTGGGCCATATCATATCGTGCACTGTTTTACCAGTATAACTTTTGGATACCGTTGTAAATTTCTAATATCGCGATAGACGCAATATAATTTGCATGTGCACTACAGCTGATTCTGTGCCGCGGCAGGAGCGCACACAGATGCAGAGAAGAGGGAATGGTTTGAAAACCTCAAAAAAAAAAACTTTTCATGTATAGGATTTTACTGTGATTGGTGAGCTGCAGGTGCAAGCATTGAAATGTTATGTAATTATCTTCCAGATGAAGGAAGACCCACAGATTTAGGTCAATTTAGATGAATAAAATAGCTTCACATGAATTTGCCCAGTACGCTGAAGGCTGTGTATTTGAAATATTTTGTCAGGCGTAAATGATATTGCCAAATATATCGTCATCGCAATATCTCTTTTTTATATCGTGAAATACATTTTTTCCCATAGCGCCCTGCCCTACCAGTATGTGAGACACAAAAGGTTGGGAACCACTGGTTTAGACACATACGCCACACACTATGGCTCATGAGATGTGTCAGTGGTTTACTGTGGGTTCCATCATTATAACGATTAACCAACTTTTGACCAGAAATACAGTATGATTTCTGTCAAAACTCCAGTCTAGACCCCAATTTTTTGTATTTTTGACAAACTTTTTCTGTAAAATTAGTTGAGCAACACATGATTTTCCAAGAACCTTTCATTTAATGCCAGTTTGAATTGTATGCTTTTTAATGTCCCGTGGAAACGTAATAATCAATTCATCAATTAATCAGTAACGCTCAATATCACAACAGGAGTCGTCCCAGAGGTTGGTACAAACACAAAACAAATCAATATCAAACATCAAACAAATGAAATGTCAGCCTGGGGTATCCCACATCCTTAGACCCTCCCCCGCGGAAAGGAACAACTCCCAAAAGCACATGGGACAAAACGGAGAAACCTCAAGGAGAACCAGAGTGGGGAAGGGATCCACTCCTATAGACGGATGGGCCAGATGGTTCCCAGGCCGACGATAATCATTAAACCGGTTAATCCTGACATCTCTCAACCCATGGACTTGTCATCTACTTGTTACACCAGGTAACTGTCCGTAGTAGGCAGTGCTTAATTTGATCCGGCTTTTGGGGGAACGCATTCCGGGAAATCGGAACTTTGAGCTTTATTGGATCCGGGAAATAAAATACTCCAACAACTTTTAAATATGCAATTATTTTGGGCTGTTCCCCCATAAAATCCACCCAGTACACAAGTGTTCCTGAAAATCTGGATTTACAAATTAAGCACTGGTAGTAGGGATTATGCAATAAACTAGAAGTATAAAGTAGTGTGTCAAGTGAATGTAATATCAGTGAGCCAAGTACATTTTCCTACATGTTACGTCTGGGTCTCATCTCAGTGGCCGCGATACACATGTTGAATTTCACCCTAGCCATTCAGCGAGCAGGGGAGGCGGGTGTTGTAGGTGACTTTAAAAGGAGTTCACTCCTCCCACCTGAAAATGGAGCTCCATTGTGAAGATCCAGACCCTCTGTACGAAATGAGTACGAGGGTATGTAAGACCAGGTGTAGCATAGCAGTATTTATTGTCCTATGTGATTGAAATGAAAGCTAGTATAGTCATGAATAAAAGTAAAACAATAAAGTTGTCCCTTATGAATGTTTAATGAAAACCTACGAAAGTATCTTTGCCCCATGCTCAAGCAGCTTTTGTCATGTCTGGTCCAAGTGTAAGTAAGGCAATGTACTGTGATGCCAGGGGGAGTCTGTCCCAAAGGGAGCTGTTCCTGTTCTGGGCTTCACTTTGGGTAACATCATTAAAGGTGATATTCTCAGCAAAACTAAATCTGGAAAAGTATTCACTGTGCACTAATAGAGGACGTGAACAAATGTGACCACTGTATTAAATATAGAAATAATGACAATAGCTTTATAATGCAGAGAAAAGGTTTATTATTATTTTTGTTAGAAAATAAATTTTGTTTCAGTGTGGGGGTTGAAGTAGTTGGTGGTGAGATGAAAGAAGTGTCATCAATATGCCATGTCAGGACCAAAAATAACACTGAGCACTGATCTGTTTTTAGTATTTCTACACAAAAGCAGGACCAGAATCTAAATTGCTTCTGTACTCTGTCTTTAACAGTTTCTGTATTCAGCATTTTGACAAGGCTAAATGGAAGTTTGCTGGGGTTAGAAGAATCCTCAGAGGGCACATACTCAAAATAATTTGCTGAGAATTCGATTAGCGAATGGTGTCATGAATCAAAGGCGGCATCAAGATGCAATTGTGGCAGCCCTTATTGTTGCCGTTGCCTAAAGTCGTATACTATAATGAGATAATTGGTCTACCAGCTAGCATAATTCTCTTCGAATGAGGCCAGAAGTGATAAAATAAACTTGCAAATGGCTTGAAGAGGTTTTTCTAATGCATGTGTAAATCATAAACTCCCTAATGCCAGATCACATCGCCATAGTACTAAATGTATGCTAAACATTGTTTTCCAAAATATCTAGGCTAGCATTTTTTAGTGAAGGAATAAAAAGAGGCATCTGGGTTCCTGAAGGTCGTGAGTACAAATCACACAGAAGGCACACTTGGCCTATATTAGAGAAGAAATATGACTATTCTTTTCCGTTGGGTATGAGAAACAGGTACACAGAAAACAAAGGCAAAAACCATTAGTCTCTCAATTGTCAACACGGGCTACAACAGGATGCTTCTTCCTTGTGTGACACAGATAGACAGAGAAAATGTGTTCGCAGTGATCTGAATGCACACACCTTCCTGTGAAAAATCCACCTCCGGACGACATGCCGCATTGAAGGACCAGCGAGTGTAAATCTCTCCATTGTCAATGCGAGTGCATAAGAAGTGGCAGTTTTGAGTGACAGGAAGTGAATGGGAGAAGGAGCAAGAAGAAGCAAGGGGACAGGGAAGGCGAGATGAGAAAGGGAGAGGTGAGGAGTGGATCTAGAGGCTCAGAGGAGAGCGCTGAAAGGAGGGGGCTGAGAAAAGCTCCCAGATGTTTCTCAATGCTGCTAATCTGCATCCTAATAAGTGAGCAGGAAACTAATCAACTCGTACAGTTCTGCCTGTCAGTCTGCCTCTTCATCTACTGCCCGCACACAAATGCACATTTCGACATGCTTATGCAGCCCCCCCCCCACCACACCACACCACACTCTTTCCTTCTTCCGTCAGCCATGGTGTTATCCTCCTTTCTAATTTGGGCGTTTATGAATGCTCTCATTTTGGCTCTTCCACATCAGTAATTATCCATCCATCTGTCCATCCGTCTCCAGCTCAGCTCTCCTGACGCCTGGCCTTGCACTTGGAAAGAATTGGGCAGGTTCTGCTGGGTGAAATTTACTTGCTTGTCGTGAATGAGTAAAAGCGTGGTGTGTTTCTACCAATATTTTAAGTAATCATTGCATTAAAAATAACAATGGCAATGGTACTTGAAAAGCACAAAATGTAGCCAAAGGAATCTCATTTCTGTCAATGAAAAATCTGTCTTTGTGAAGGTTCTCAGTCATACAGGAGTTGTCCTATTACTATCAACGACTTAGAGAGTAGCTCAGGGGAGACAATGGACCCTCGTTAAGTACTTAGCAAGTACGTTTAGCACTAAGAGAGGAGGGGCCTGTAGGCTGACTCCTCCTGCTGGTTCACTGGCTTTATAAACCCACAGCGTGCTCCAGGCCTTCAGTAGCTGATGACGATCTTTCGAGTAAGATCGAAACGTCCTACACTTCAACTACAGAGTACAGATGAAGACTGAAGAATTTTTGCCTACGAAAAATCTGTCTTGCATTTTTCTCTGTGATATTAAAGTCCCTAACAAACAGCAAATGCATGTTTATCAGTCCGCATTATAACAATGTTTGAAATGTTTTGCCGCAAACAGACGGGGATAGTGTAAACTTCAAATAACCATGATTTGAGCCAAACTCTTCTTGAAACACTGTCAAAACAAAATGACATATATAACTTGAAATGCCTTTTTTCTCATCTTTTGGGGTATTTTTTGTGCACAGCATGGCACTTCACCTGACAGGTCTTCAGCTGGTCTGCCGAAGCACAAAAACCCTCAAGCCTGCTTCCTAAATAATATATAGCCCTTCGGCAACAGAGCTAAGAGGCTTGACAGAATGCATAGTGAAAGAAGCGGTTCTCGCAGGGTGCATGGGAGGATAAGATGTCAAACTGTAACAGGTAAGGGTCATCTTCGAGCGCCAGTGCCCAGCGAGAGTCTCTGCTCCCGGCTGGTGCGCGAGCAGGGGTGCTGTGCTGTCTGGCCCCGTCCCGTGATGGATAGTTCTGTGGAAAGATCCGTGTGCTGAATGGAATCCCACATTTCACTCACTAACAACACCGGCTGAATCCAATATCGAGTCAAAGCCAGGGCTGGTGTTGCTAAATAATGCTCTGGAAGGAAGGAAAGCTGAGGCGTGCCATTTTATAAAAATACGTTTCTGTCTTGTGAACAGATAGAAAGAGATTATTGTAGCAGAAATACATGGCGAAAAGACATAGGCACTTCAGAGAACAGAAACAGAGCTGCCTAATGCATTATCTCTCATCATCCCGAGTCACCATGCTGTTTTCATAACCATGCCTTTACTGTGCTAACAAGTGAGGACTGTTTTGTTTTGTCATTCAATACAATAAATGGCATCAAGGATTTGTGATTATCATAATGAAGACATGTAATTGATTGTACACAACATCAGTATCTTTCTTGTAGAATAGTGGTCACCAGTCTTTTTCATCCAAAGTTTACTCAGCATAGTCTGAGAGAAGGGCATCATCTACCAGTGTATTTAGGCCTAACATACAGTATTGTGTATAGTGGTGGGACTTGATTCAAATGTTTAATCGAGCTAATTTCAGGGTCTGTAATTAATGAATCGAAATTAATCACACTTTAATCGTAAAAAGCAATATTTTTGTTATTGTAAATTCATAAGCTGGCAGGGTCGTTTTCTAGCATTTTTTTGTGTGACAGTGACCCTGCAAGATGACGCTGCAAGTCGTGAAATAACCTTATAAATTTCTGTGAAGAATTGTGATATTTGGAACCAGTATCATTTTAATTTACTCCCTTTCATTGTTTGTAATAAAACATATGGTATAGTGCCTTTAATGTATTTGTCAGAAGTAGACTTGTTTCTTGTCCTCTGAAGTCATCTCGTCCGCTGTGGGACTCCAGGACTGTTTGTGTTCGTGTTGAGAAGGTACTTGAGGCCGGAATAACTTTGATAACATGCGGATATGTGGAAAAACATCTCTGATATTTTTGAAAGGACAAAGCTTTGCCAGAGATGGAGATGTAAGTGCATGCGGAGGAGCTCATGCGCTGCTAAAAATAGTCACTCAAACATGCGCGAGTGGCTCGAAACACAACTCCAGCTATGTCTTTGATGAGGGAACATTGTAGCATGCTAAAAAGCTCTAAAAAGTTGATTTTGCATAATTTAAAACAAAAACTAGCCCCCAGTCGGCCGAGTGAAGTGTCTTTATCCTCCGTTACTGTTGTGAGCGGATGTTAACATTAAAAAAAATTCTTTATAGTTAATTCCTCAAAGATAATAAGTTAGCTTAAGTTAAACTACTACTACAGCTACAGATACTACTTGTTTTTTCTTTAATCAGTGTTACCAGATGAAACTCACCATTTCCAGCCTGACAACTGACACATAATTTGCACAGACATTTCATGAATACAGGGAGAGATCTACGGGAGCTGTGGCACAGATCTACAAGTGGATTACAATCTACTGGATAGTGACCACTGTCGTAGAACAACTGGTGATGCAATACAATCTAAAAACAAACAAAATGATACAAAAACAAGTAGACTAAAAATTGGAATATTTATGCCAGTGGTTAGTCTTACCACTTAAGAAAATATTTGGCCTTCCGAGAACCACCAAATATAAACTGATCTATAATCAGGAGAATACCAAGTCTAAGATGGACAAAAAGAGGATGAAAATGCGAACCACAGATGAAAAGGACAACAAATGTGTCCTTTTACTGTGTAAGGGTCAGAGCTGTTGTCAGAATCCCTCAATGGAAAATGTAATGCAAAGCAAAAATCAATAATTTTGCATCATTACAACATTTAGAAAACTTACTTACAACTCTAAACTCCCGATCAAGCACTCATTATGCCGTAAAGCTGCTGGTTTTGCTGCGAGAAGTTGCCAAAAATGGTGCATACAAGATCAGGTGCAATGGAAAGGAGGTGTAACGGTGACACAGCGCAACACTTGACAGCAACATTTTTATTTTGGGAGGCGAAAGATGCATATGAAGGCATGAAATATTCACAAGCTGAAGATGTAATAAGTAAAGTGGGATGAAGCTATGAAAATGTCAGAAAGGAGGAGACGGCATTTTGGTGTGGGTGTGTGTGCTATGTTTTTAGTTTGATGTGCCGCAGCGTGACAAGGAGATTGGAGGTGTTTGTAGAGGCGACACAACAGGGAGTCATGTTTGAAAAAGAACAAGTGTTATGCGTCAAGGTCAAGGCTTTGCACTTCGATAAAACCCAACTAGTGCATCAGAACCTCCTCATTGTCTTCTTCTACTACTACGGGGAAGTCACTAGGCATTGGGTCACCACGTTTTTGAGCGACCTGCATCTAAATTCACAGCATCCATGAAAAAAGTCAAGCTGTCAAGGATGTTCAGTTGTCAGTGAGCAGAAAAGTGAACAAAATGCATTAACATTCAGCATAAGTAGACCTGCTCCAAAGAAGAACGACTCATCGCTGTCAAAACTCCAGTTCTACAGCGGCATACTTAACATCTGTATTCAAGGACAGTGAGGAGTTGACTCTATGTAACTTTGAACAAACCACACAGTCTCTTTCACTTGTACTTGAGGGTTTTTTGAATAACAGTGATATAGGCCAGTGCTTCCCAACCAGGGCTACGGGGACCCCTGGGGGTACGCGAGAGGTTAGCAGGGGGTACTTGGAATAATTTCAGATAAAAAAAATAAGATGAAACAAATTGTATTTTTGATTATTATGGTCAAAGAAAACACATTTTAAGATATTTAACTGTAACGAGTAAGATTTAGAGAGTGTTTATCTGTCTTTTACCTGATAAATTGGAGTTTTTGTCATTCACTTTCTAACTAATCAACAAAACTATCGAAGCAGGGGGTACTCTGAGTGTAAATGAAAGGCCCAAGGGGTACGTGAGACAAAAAAGGTTGGGAACCACTGATCTAGATTATTTGATTTATTTCATGACAATTTTTACTGATTCTCACTTGAATTAGGGAAATAAAACTGCCAAAAGACCAATTTTCTTACCCCATTGGTAAATTAATT
>OMNZ01013956.1:1486-12403 GCA_900303255.1 Lesueurigobius sanzi | reverse complement strand
CGTGATAAACCTTTACAAAACGTCCTGAAGACAAGAGTGAGAGGTCTGTCCACATGCGCTGCAGGTTAGAACACACATCAGGAAGACATACTTTTGTTTTAGTGCTAAAATGTTGAGAGGGAAATCAAGGCACCAGGAGCTTGACTATAGAAAAAGAGTCATACTCCCAGCAGCCCATTGTCATACCACACCATTAGGTTTTTATTTATTCAATAAAAATAAATAAAACAAGTCCCTTTTGATAAAATACAATAAAAACAGTGCTTTTTATTATAGTACAGCTATAGTTTGACAAGTAATTTCACAAATTATTGTGATTAACTGCAATTAATTGCTGGATTTATTTATTCGCGATTAAGAAAATTAATCGCGATTAATCGCGATTAATTTTCTGCAGATTTGCGATTAATTAGTTAATTTTTTTTAATCGAAACCCGGCCCTAATTATATTATATTATAAGATAGATGTATAGCTGTCATTGTAGAGCATAAAATAGTGTTAATACATTTCAAAAACATAAAACAAAAATATGTTTTTACATACTTATTTCCCTTAATGCTAGTTGTTATTAATATTTGTTTGAAACAACAGAACAGAACAACATAAACAATGAAGTGAATGTATATTCAAGAAAAATTGCAAGAAAAATGTGCTTATAGTAAAGAGGAGTAAGTGACCTGTTGTTTGCAAAACTATCCATATTGTGATGACATGAATACCTTTGGACTAATACCAGGCACATATTCTCATTGCCAAGAACGATAAGGACTGACATTATCTCCTTAGACAACAGTAACAGCTACAAACAAACAAAACATTCTATTTCTCTCTCTTAACCCTTAGGTTTTTACACTGACACTGGTCGACTTAAACAATCCAGCCACAGCACTTTAGGCAGCTCTACAGAGCAGCTCTAAAGAGCCGCACTGAAGACCCACTCTAAAGAGCCGCTCTAAAGAGCCGCACTAAAGACCCACTCTAAAGAGCCGCTCTAAAGAGCCGCACTAAAGACCCACTCTAAAGAGCCGCTCTAAAGAGCCGCACTAAAGACCCACTCTAAAGAGCCGCTCTAAAGAGCCGCTCCAAAGACCCACTCTAAAGAGCCGCACTTGGAGCAGCTGAAGCAGCTGGTCTCAGAGCGGTCTCAGCCGCACTCTGAGGTGACCCAGGTGTACTGTATGTCTCTATTTGTTAGGTTAATATGGACTATGACACTTACGTACCTAAGTGTAACACAGAGAAACAATATTGATTGATCTCTTTATTTCAACTAAATTAAAACAAAAAGAAGATATTTCAATAAAAGGAACAACAGAAGATACTATTCGAAAAGGAGTAGGTTGAAGTCAAAACTTATAGAAACCTACCCTATCACACTTCAGCACAACTACACACTTTGTAACTTTGCAGTTTTCAGTGTCATTTGTCATGATCTACATACAGAATCATTTACAACATATTATAATTTGCCTATAACGACACAAAACAACATCTTTCTTGTATACGCATGAAAATACAGTTCACACATTTGACCACTCCTCTTCCTTATACCTACAGAAAACAAGATTTGTATACATTTTTTAAAATAAATTAATATTTGCACTTCTTGAACTCATCACTCAACTCGTTCCACAAATCAACACCACAAACAGAGAGACACAGGCTTTTCTTTTTATTTAGCTCCTGTTTTAGATAGTGACCTCCCTCTGTCACAGAATATAACAAGGTAGTTATTTTTTCCTTGCCTTATACATGATTATTATTAGTTTTAAATTTAATGAAGTCAGGAAACTTAAGTTCCTGTGATTTTAAAAATAGTCTGTTCTCTGTACCCAATATTATATACCCATCCTATCCTCCTCCCATCATGTATACCAAGTGCTTTTTTTTTTGTATAAACAAAGGCTGTGCATTGCCCTGGGAATACATTTGTGCTTCAGAAGACTAAGAAGCAATTTGACTATTTTTAGACGTAATGTGGGTTTCTGCTGAGCACATTTCACTACCACTTAAATAATATATCAGCTAAGCTACTTCCACAACTATTGTGTGGTTTGTGGTTGTAAAACTCACCAATTTGTCTTAAACCTGTATGGACACTTTCAATAAAGCTTCCCTTTCAACACTATCACAGAAAAACAATAGAAAAGCCAACATTAACGAAATCAAATCAATCAAGGAGGAAAACTAAACAAAATGGAAACAAAACACGCTGCGCACTCAGGTCTGCTGCGGAAGAGCGAAAATAGTGGTCTTTAATAAACCAGAGTGAAGATATATTCTGAATAAGAAGTGAGTTCAAATATTACCCTATTCAAATGCACACAGAAGAAAATACCTGAGACCTTTTTAAAATTCACAACCAATCTACAGGAGTGAAGAGTAGTGACTTGTCCTGCGGATGTATTGAAAGAGCAACGGAGAGAAGGAGAGGGGTGAGGAGGGATAGAGGAGACTGACAGGGAGCAGAGCAGGCGGGTGAAGGCGCACTGGGCAGAATAATTAAGGCCAAAGTGGAGCTCAGAGCTGGAGGGAGAAAGGACAGCGAAAGAGACACGCTTATTGATTGAACTGTCTCTTAAACATCTGTAAGTAAATGCAACACAGTGTCAGACACAGATTTTTTTTTGCAATAAGCAGTCATTTGACAGAACACAGCAGCTGAGTGATATTGAGTACACTTCAGTCCATTGTGCTGAGTTTATTGTGGATTCACTTGACACATGTTCTGTCTTTCTACTGCCTTTTCTATGACGGGTAAGTCAGTGGTTTTCAAACTGAGGTACAGTATAACTGGTGGCACTTGGGCTTCTTCGGGTGGTACTCAAGGTCATGTGCTAGACATTTTATATAGAGTTAAAGTAAGTAGAGTAGTTACTTTGCATTTTTAAACCCCGTTCAGGCGTAATTAAGTACAATCCAGGTCCATTTTAGAGACATTTTTAGACCCAAGTTAGTCCTGACTTGAGCTTGATAGGATTGGTGGTCAAATATTCCAATTTGTGAATATTCCAATAGTGCAATATTTTATGAGTTGGAAGTGTGACAACCACAGCCTTAAGCCTATTTCGAATAGGCCTATACTTAAAAGACTATGATTAAATTCAACTCCCTGGAGCAATGTCAACCACAGGAAAATACTTTGTTTGTGAAGGTGTTTGCTACAGATTATCGACAGAGAGGGGGGTCTTTTACTCCTTTCTAGGGAAAAGCATAAGTTCAAAAACTTCATTTTTAAGTTCATATGGAAGCTGGGTCCCAGCTGTCACAATGCCGCTCAGGGTTTCCTGCTCCAGTGAGTGTGGCTGCGTGTCTGATATATCCTGTGGCCTTAGAGATAAGACCCACACCTGGACACTGGACAGAGAACCTAAACCGCTCAATTTAGAGAGGAAATCTGCATTTCTACATTATTATTTTATGGTTGTTATGGCCTGGGAAGGTCCCAACAGAGCCACTATGATTCAAGCTGTCCATTTGGAAAGCCAGGATTTTTCTTATTTCTCAGACATCTGAAGAATGCAAAGTATGTAGACACAGGATATGTCTCAAAGGGTGTTGGTTTACCATGAACATCTCCACTGCAGACTAATCAGTTTTGGCTCTATGTTTTGAGCCAGTATACAAATAAAGAAATTGAAAAGCATAACGCAAATTACACAAAAGGTTAATTTCAGAGGCTCATCTCAGGCAGGATTGACAGATATTACACTTGGATAATTTTGAAGTATGTATATGGGTGCTATGGTTGTGAAGACACTTGAGAAGTGAAAGTGTCACAGATTTGTCATGGCTCCTGGAGATGAAGTGAGAGAATACAGTGGCACAATAGAAGTGCCATATTCTGTCTGTGCCTGTCTGAAACGGGAGGAGAGTCCCTCAGGAGAGCGCGTCGCCAAATCAAATGCCTCACTCTAATTCTGGTGTCAAGGATTATAGAGATTTGAGCAGATCCTATTGAAAAGCTTACATACTCTTTGTGGACGATGTGCGCAGCAATTTGACTTTGATATAAATCCCTCAAAGACGGAACAGGAAACTTGTACCAGCTCCACACTGGATGTCAGTTCCACACATGTTCTAGTCATCTCCCATTGAGCCATCAGTACTTACTGTTATGCACATGGATCATACAGTGGATTAACAGACTGGGAAAAGTAACATGTCCTACCTAGATGCATTTGGAAGTAAATGATGAAACCTTTAAACAGTAATTCAAATGGCACCAATACAGTATCACCGGGATAATGCAAAGAAATTAATATAACAAAGGAAGAGATAAAGGATCAAAGACCATAATCTAAGAAAACAATTATGTGTATGCCTGGCAAACTGCTATGCTTTGAAATGTACAAAACAGTGTGGCCAATGTGATAATTAAGAAGGAATATGCTTTTTTCTTTCATCATCTCCTATTTGTTTTTCGAATGCAATGGCTACGCTCACTTCCAAAAGTAATTAATTCTTGTGCCATAGGGTCCGGGCGTATAGGTTTTATCTGCTGCTGTGGTGTCATTTTAATTGAAAGTTAATGAGGTTTACCTAGTGATTCTAATTAACTGTAACATTGCCACTGTTAGAGGTGACCCGTGGTGTTTATAAAAGTGACTGAGTAAGAGCAGAAGGTTTGGATACAGCGGACTGTGGTGAACCGCAATGGTGTGAGCCTATCTCATCAGTCATTCAGATGAAATGTGATGCTTACTGCAGTTCCAGAGAGAGAGAGAGAGAGAGAGAGAGAGAGAAGTGAGGAGCACACCAGGTCAAGGGCAGGGCGCATAGGGGAATTGTCTTAGAATTGTGGTTTTCAGGATTTTTCTTTATTTGTTTGTTTGAAGTTGAATTGAATATTCTCTAAAGCTGCAAAACCTGGTTGATGTAGAAAACTCTGATACTTGATGAACTGTCTGTTAAACTGGGCTTACACTGTGCCCATTTAGACACCATTTTGATAAGTGCCAAATTAGTGATAAACTGTGACTGAATCGCATGAGGATGAGAGCCCGAGCCCGCGATGGATCTGCTCACACTGTACCAGAGTTTAGATCGGGATTAAACTATCCAGCTCCACCCGACCCCAGCATGTTCACATTCCGTCCAAACCCGACACGGACCGTCATTACTTTACGGACTACATTACTGGGTGCGCATTGAGTTCAACCCAAGCCCATGCACTTTTTTACATTTGATCTACCCAGTGACAGAATCAGCAATCGGCTCAGCCCAGAGCTTAATGTGTTACATGCATGTCACACCTGTGGCATTGACCGGACCGGAGCGCTGCTCCTTCCCTTTCTCAGTCCCTCTTCTTCTCCTCCTCCCTAGTCTTCTTTCCATCACGCTACAGCCTCAATCAGCATTTACAGTTGTGCTCATAAGTGTACATACCCTTTTAAGTTTACATACCCTTATGATTTTTTTGGCCATTTTTCATAGAATATGAATGATAACACAAAAATGATATTTTTTTTGGTTACAGTACAGCAGATAGGTGAAAGCATTGTGGGTTTGATGAAACAAGGATGGAATTTGGTCCACAGGAAGACTATGCCTCAGGGGTGAATTTTAGCCATAGGGCCATCTCAGATTCCACCTGTGACAAAAATGGTGTCCTTTTTCAAGATGGCCACTATCGCTTATTTGAAATTTTGATATTATAGGTTAAATCAATTCTAGGGGTGGGAATGTTTTTTCTTTGTATTATAAATCATACATCAATAAGTTTACTGTCCATATAACAGTTGAAATGGCAAATAATTATAAGTTTGAGCAAAAAAAATGTATTATCATTTTTACGTCATGTTACGATTTTGAAATCAGGACCAGTTTGTCCAATGCATCAAACAAACCAGAATTATTCATTATGTTGTGGTAGGCAGCAGAGGTACACACAAGCTTGTTTCTGTCTAATTGCAAGCTAATAGGATTGAAATTGTGTCCAAACAGTAATGAACTGTGAACACTGACAAAGAGCTGTACACCAAAGAGACGACTTATGCTCTGCAGCCGTTCATTCAGCCACATCACAGAGTTCCCTGCAAGCTTCTGATGCTTCTGGTCGGCCAGGTTATATTCCATTCACCACCAGGCCTCTCGTTCCAGCCCCATTCCCTTGGCTGAGGACTCAGCTTGTCCTCTGGATGATTGGGCCGGCCCAGCCCAATAAACAGACTATGCGGCTGCTTGGGGCCCCGATAGCACCAGGGGGCCCCCAATAGTGCATTCATTTACAGGTACCTCATACATTTCCCTGAAATGTCAAATGGCTCCTCAAAATAACTGGTACACGGCAAAAGAAATCTAGAAATAAGTCAAATTTTCTTAAAATTACTATATACTGTATATGTATTACTATTTGCCCTTGGGAGGAGCTCGGAACAGAGCCGCTACTCCTCCACGTCGAAAGGAGCCAGCTGAGGTGGCTCGGGCATCTGTTTCGGATGCCTCCTGGTCGCCTCCATCGAGAGGTGTTCCAGGCACGTCCCACTGGGAGGAGGCCCCGGGGAAGACCCAGGACACGCTGTAAAAAGTGTTGCCCCCATAGGAAATAAAAAAATGGCGTGTTCAGCCAACATCAACTTTTTATTATGTAGTAACAAGATATTAAATTAAGTTTGTTGGTTGAACACAAAATGGCCGATGGAACCGCTTACGCCATTTTTTTCATTTCCTATGGGGGCAACACTTTTTACAGTGCACGCTGGAAAGATGAGGTCTTTAGGCTGGCTTGGGAACGCCTTGGGATCCCCCAGGAAGAGCTGGAGGAGTTGTGCGTGGGTCGGGAATCTGGGCATCTCTGCTCAGACTGTTGCCTCCACGACCCGGTCCCGGATAAAGCGGAAGAAAATGGATGGATGGATGGATATTTGCCCTTGATTTCAGGAACTAATTTTAGAAATTTGCCAGTGGGTTGATTTTTTTACACTTAAATTAAGAAAACCAATCAACAACAATCTTATTTCAAGTAAATTAGACAGAGAAAATAAAGTTTGAAGGAGAAACATGAAAGAGTGTTCAGACTCAGAGCACCATTTCTATGGCGGATACAACATTCGACAAGATATGTTGGCACTCCAGACTCCACTCATGGAATGAATCTGGAATGGCCCTTTAGCCAAATATCTTCCCAAGCACCTTTTTAACTGTCTGCCAAGTCTCATGCTTGTTTCACCAAACCCACAATTCCTCAAAATATTTCACCTATCTGCAGTACTATTAGTGGTTGTGCGATGCCGTTTGTTGTCAAAGATCTGAGTTTACTCTTTTGAAATCATAATGAAACAGAAACTACTCAAATGTCCCTGATCTAACGTTTACATGACCTTCAACAACTGCCAGGAAAATTGTTTAAGAGCAAAGGAAAACTCACTTCAGCTGAAATACAGGACTCTCTGACAAAATTGGACTCTCTGAAAAAATGTGTTTGTTTCAAGATGCACAGTATGTAAACTTTTGATCAGGGACATTTGGCTAGTTTCTAGTTGAAAAGCGTAAACAAACAGGTTTTTTTTTTTTTTTTTTACAATAAATGGCTTCACGCAACCACTAACCATGAGTGAAATAAAGGTTTTTGTGTTATCATTCATATTCTATGAAATGCATAAGTTTATAGACCCTGACATTCTGCCAGGGTCTATAAACTTTGAGCACAACTGTACTATGTGTCTATGCTACTGCTGTTTTTGTCCCACTGTGGGTTAAGCAGGGTCCTGAGATAAAGAGAATATCTCGATAGTTCCACTTCAGTGCTGATGTCAGACTGTGGCGCATGGGGTCTCCAGGCAGAAATGTGCACGTGTTGCAATGACGCACAACCCCAAACCTTGTAACCTCCTGTACAAAACACAGAGGCATGGGCACGCTGAAAATCACAAGTCTTTAAACTTGTGGCAAAATCATGGCAACAATCGCAAAGTGTAAGCTCAGCTTTAAACAATATGAATGATACCAATTTTGCATTTGTAAAGTGGCCATTATAATCAAACTGCTGTTGTGTAGGATGGACGCTGCACTGCTTGTGTGTTGGAGGAAGTGATTGGCAGTTTGGCAGCCATGTTTTCATCAGTCAGTACCAAGGCTGTTGTGGTTCGAATTGAATGAATAAAGCTCAATATCAATCCAAACCCATTATATATTCTTGTATATTATTCCATTCATTCCAAATGCATGTATTCTTGCATTTTCAGATTGTTGCAGGTTTTAAAATGAACTCTCAGAAATGCCGAATGTTGATGTGACTAGAACCAGCTGTGTGATCATTCCAGCTGCACCCTTTCCACAGTCTACTATTCTGTGCACAGTTAAAATCCTTGGCGTTGGAGCTATTTTAGTCCCAAGCGTTTGTGAATATTGATGAGTCAGATTGCCAGCGGTTGGTGAGAATCAATCCAGTTGAAGAATGGGAGTGTCGCACGGCGGAGGCTGAGGCCAGGCTGTTGTTCCGTTCCCCCCAAAGGCAGACGTGAGTGGCCTGGCTATAGCCTTTAATACCGCATCTGCATTCTACGTGTGGCAGTAGTCAGATGCTGGCAGACCGCAAATAGCACTTTTGCGTAGCGTGCCATCGAAACAGGTGCATGTGGAATAGGGCATGGCAGGTCAACAGCTTGTGGTAAACAATGTTGTGTTTGAGAGAGGTATTCGGTGCATCATAACAGGAAGCGATCGTTCTTAAATCCTTCTAGCTTGTTGTAGAAGACTGTCCTTTCCTGACCTTTGTGTTCCATCGCAGACAAAGGTTCTTAAGCCGTGATCTGTACTAGGAAGATTTTGTGGTGCGGATGTTTCGCCTCTCACCTAAGAAGTTTAGCCAGCACTTATGACCCTCTAACAGCTGGTGGATTATGTGAATTATACACATTTTGGCTGTATTCTTTGTTTGTATTCTGCGTACAGGCAAAATACAGCCAATGAGGTTTAAAATGGCTCAACTACACCAGCTTTTGTGTGTGTCCAGCGCAATGTCATTAGCGAAATCACCTCAGTCTCATAACACAAAATGTTCATGTTTATTCCCTTCAATTTTCAGTCTGGACTGGTCTTAATGTGCCACGTTCTGAGAGGCGTGTTCCATTACACTCTCAATAGGGGATCTGCTGTTACAGCTGGACCATGCAAATAGTGTCATACTCAATTTCTCCTCGCACTTCACAGACTTGGCACCACTAATCGACTTACTGTTTTTATTACGAACATGCTTGATGACTACTCTGCGAGACACTATGGGGCTCTATTGGAAACTTGAAAAAGCTTTCTAATTAGCCTCGTCATTTTTTGCCACTGTGATTTTGTTGGTGGTAGCGCTGTTCAAAATGAAGGAACTTAAACTTTTAAGCATTCTCCCCTTCTTATTACTACCCACCTGGGATCTCAAAGGGACATTCTACAGAACATGTTTTTTGTGAAATCAATTAACATATAAACAACTTTTAATATTGCTTTTGTTTGTTAACCTCTTGAGCCCAAAGCCTTTTTCTCCCAAAATCATTTATTTACATCATAGGTGTACATGGCTTATCTTGGTGTCCAAACATTTGGTAGAGCTTTGGGAATTATGTTGTTTGACAATAAAATGAGGTTGCAAAACACACACATTTTCCCACAAAAAGGCCTTTTTCCTCCCTGTGGTGTAGCAAGTGACAACAGAAATGGATAATTCCACATCAGCTGCCACTAATTTGCAACTTTAAGATAAGATAAGATAGTTTTTTATTGATCTCACAATGGAGAAATTTACTTGTCACAACAGCTCTTAGGACAGTATCACACAGGGGGGTGCACAAAGTCAGGAAAAGTGTCATCAAAGAAGCAAAAACAACAGGTAACTTTGGAATATGTTGCTGCGTAAAACACGTACTGTACATCAGTAGCTGTATCTGAAAGCGCAGAGCCATTATTGGGGCCTATAGGGCTTAAGAGGTTAAATCCAAGAGAGCGAAAGAATTACACTGACAAATCCTGAAAAACGACTAAATGTAAAATAAAGCATTTGTGGCATTATGATAAGTTAACTTGCCTGAAATCACTTTGTTATTCATGATGTAATATGTTCACACATGAGGAATGGAGCTTGGATTTCTAATTGACTTGGTTTGGCTGTCAGTGTCAAAACCTCTAATACCTGTCTTTATATCCAACGCGTTTGTTACTATTAGCCTTTCAGTTGGGGGACTTGTGCAGACAGCTGGAAGATTCCCTCACTGACCACTTAGCTGCACATAATGACAGCTCATATTTGTGTATTTCATTCATTAGGACCAGTGTCTGCTGCTTCTGACAACACGGGCCATGAATTTGCATATGTTTACGCGAAGAAGTGGAGCGGAATGAGCCTTTCTCATTAGTATGCATGAGCGCCATTAAAGATGCGCTCATCAAGTGCACTTTTTTTTATGCACACTCGCTTGCACTAGTACAAATCACTGGTAATCAACTGTGCTGACATTTCCCAGCAATTACAGGCAGCCTGTCCTGATTTTTATTGCCAGCCGTGGATCACTAGATTTGGCTGGGAGTGCCCCCAGTGCCAGCCTATCACTCCCGGGAGAGATGGAGACATTTTGTAAACAAGAAAGACTTTGCAAACACACTGGTTTGGCACATTGAGCCAAGAATCACATTTGGAATTAATTATAGTGTTGCCAAGCATAATGTCCTCAGAATAAGCAGCTGGGCAGCTAATTGTTGGTAAAGGTTCAAGAGGTGACTTTGATCCGCTGCATGTCAGTTTGAACCATCACAATTATTTTTCTTGATTTAATTTGCAAACAAAAATACTGATTATTTTCTTAAAGTTGATCAACCATGTGGATAGTATGTGGTATTTATTAAAGCCACACTGCAGAGTATTCCAGGTTATACATTATGCAGCAATCATAGGGAATGATTCTTCAGTCTTCATCTTTAGTACTAAGGTG
>OMNZ01013935.1:4838-15978 GCA_900303255.1 Lesueurigobius sanzi | reverse complement strand
CAGAGATCTCCTCTGTGTTCACCTCTCGCTGCTGGGTCTGACCTCCCAGAGATCTCCTCTGTGTTCACCTCTCGCTGCTGGGTCTGACCTCCCAGAGATCTCCTCTGTGTTCACCTCTCGCTGCTGGATCTGACCTCCCAGAGATCTCCTCTGTGTTCACCTCTCGCTGCCTGCTCCAGACTCGGAACATCTTGAGGGACCGTTTCCACCCAGCACACCGCCTGTTCCACCTGCTGCCTTCTGGCCAGAGGTACAGGTCACTCCCTGCTAGAACCAGCAGAATGGCCAATAGCCTCTACCCCCAGGCCATCAGACTCCTCAATGAGCACTGCCCCCCCCCCCCCCCCCCCCCCCCCCCCCCCCCCCCCCCCCCCCCCCAATTGTGAACTGGACTGTGCATTGGTGCAACAAACATACAACTACTCTGTACTACTGCTACTGTTAACTAACCTGATAACTGAACTGAACTGTGTATTGATGCAGCATACACATAACATCTATACTATGCTGCTACTAATAACCTTAGACTATCCTGCCTTGTGTCGTGTCTTTATGTTTACATGCCCCTACCTTTGAGTATTGTTTACATTCTATGTGCTAATGTGTATTTGTTTACTTTTTTGCACCTGCACTTTTGATAAGGCACTAACATCAGTGCCACGGATTGATTGATTGATTGAGTGATGCTCTAAATGTAATTTCGTTGCCATTTGTGACAATGACAGATAAATCTAAATCTAAATCTAATGAGCCACACACTCACCCCCACGCGTCACCCTAAAGCTTCCGAGAACGCCTTTTCCGCAGCGATTTTTGAATTTTGATTGTGGGTGTTGTGAGGCCCTTTACGCGCTCTTTAAACAATACGGCTTCATATTTTGAATGGACATTTTAAATAGCCTATATTTAAAATAGAGGTGCAGGTCAGAATACTTTGATTGAATTTGCCTACTATCAAAATGCAAATGTTTTTATCTTGTGGTAAATATCTTTATGTCCTTAGGCAATAAGAAGTACATATACCCATAAACATATGAACTCGATCAGTTGAAAGGCCTTCTCGTCATATATATTATATGTTAGACCTGCGGACCTAAGCCCTGACAAAAACGATCACGCTCAGCTACTGTGGATTGTAAGTTTAATGATTGCTTTTAAAAATACTGACGTGCTAAAAGGTCCCTTCTCAACAACACATGATCAAATTGTGGACCCCATTATCCCATACGTAGCTCAGCATGTATCTCTTTGTCCAAATGCAAACAAGTGAGAGTTAATCTAACAAATGGCTGTCAGTGGCTGATACCGGAGAGGCAGTGCGCTGAATAATGGATCAGTCCATCTGTGGCTTTAATGGCAGCACCGGCCAATGTAGTGCATGACGAACTTCTTCAGTAATTGGACTTAGCATGTAGTTCTCTGCTTCGTCCAGACGCACCGTGTTAAAGGCTATATGGTAATGCAATATTGAGTTGCACCTAAACTAACTTTGACTTCAGGGGTGATGGGAATTCTTCTAAAAGTCGAACGGAAGACAAGGAAACTAAGCTGGAGAGTAGGATAGAAGATTGCGCAGTTAGGAGACAAATTGATTTTCTTTTTCATAAGGACCATGATATATTGAAGCTACATGTTGAAGCATTGGTTTAATAACTTCTTCTTCTTTCCTAGCGTTTGACCCGCTTTGGCGCAGGGTCCGCTTTTTGGCACAGTCTCCTCTATTTTGTCAGATCCAGAGCATCTTCGGGGGTGGCTTGGATTTATTTAAGATCTTCCTTAATTCTGTCCAGCCACCTCTTCTTTGGTCGTCCTCAAGGTCCTCATTGCCACGGATCACATGACCGTACCATCGGAGCCGGGCTTCCCTCATCTTTTCTGTGATAGGGGCCACACATAACAGATTATAACATGATGTGTATTCTCTTTCATCCCATTACCACTGCACCAGTCTACATGCTGCAATGGCCGCCAAAGCTGGATGTCGTTGCGATGGGCAAATGATGGAGCCCAGACATTTTTGTTGGATTTTAAGGCATTAGAATGTGAGTGGATGGGATTGTTATTCACTCTCGTAACTCTCGAATCGTAATCAAGAGCTCGACAAACCTGCATTTTTAGACAGCTACTTTGGAGACAGACTCACGTTGGTCCTGTGTCACTCAGAGTGCAAGTAGAACTCACTTATCGGATAATTTAAAGCATTAACTGTTGGATCACAGTCAAACGATGGAGAGATTGAGAGGTGGCCCAATTAAAAGGTCAAACAGAAAACAAGCAAGGAGCTCGGCACGTATAAAGGTCGAGTTGAGACAAAAACTGACACCAAAGAAGAGCAGAATCGCAGAGCATTTTTCAAGACATGCTGAGACTTAACAACACCGATTGCAGGGCATAATTAAAACAAAAACTAAAAAGTAAATAGCAAAGTATTGATGAGGTACAACTGGTGAGCATCTGTTCCCCACCGCTGAAGAGACAGTCAATGTAAACACGCAGGACATAGAACGAGAAGCAGATTTCGTCGAAGTGTCAGAGACCATCGACCATCGAGCTGCCTCACACGATGTCAGAGAGAAAAGTCCGTCTGCCATTTGTGAGTAAAAATGAAACAGTTTCGAGGTAAAAATAACTTAAGTCTTAGATTTGAAAATAGTAGTGAACGTGGGATCAGTACCTTAAAAGCAAGAGCAGCAGCAGCGGTAGCAGTATTTATTTATTTTTGGTAGATAAGACTCTCAAATTAAGAAGTAACAATACAAGCTTGATTACCAGAGGATGAGAAGATGAGTTTGAAGAAGCCTTTCAAATCAGAGGCAAAAATAAATTGATTGATTGACACACATAATCAAGGCGGGAAACAACAGCCAGCTGGATTCAAACACAAAGCAAAGCTTTTTTAAACTGGAATACTTCGAACTAGGATCCTAAAACATAGTCCTATAGAACACTGGTTCATGTGGTCCCAAGATGAGATAAAAAGGAAAAAAAAAAACCCATTTTACCAAATACCAATTCTTTGTGTAAAGCAGCATATAAATTGTGAAATCTGGTGAAATATCAAAATAAACAGCCTAAAAAAATGTACTGTCCAATACTGGGTCACTGGATACGAGAAACCTACTCTATTTGTAAAAAAATTACAAATATTCTGAAGGGTAAAGGAGAGTCTTTTGATGAAATTTGGAGACCATTTATTGTATACTTGGAGAGAAGGGGGCTTTCACATATATTTTTCACATGTATTATCGGAATGTGGAAGTTTTTGTTTGATTTTGTTTTGGGGTTGTGTGATTTCTTTTCGTTTTACGTGCTGCCTTAAAGGAATAGTTCACCGCTTTTACATGCTTACATATGTTCTAACCTGGGCTTAGATGAGGCGATGCTTGGCTGCCTCGTCTTTGTGCGTGGCGTCTGACTCCCGCGCGGCAAGGAAAAACTCATGGGACAAAACGGAGAAACCTCTAGGAGGACCACATTGGGGAAGGGATCCACTCCTATGGACGGATGGGCCAGATGGTTCTCAGGCCGACGAGTCCTGTCCAAATCACAAATTGCTTACAACTTTTGTTTATATTTTGTAGAACGTACCGTGATGAAATAGTTTAGTATAGAAATAGTTGTCCAAAGATCTCCCACATCTAGATTCCTCGTTGTTTCGTAAGACTTAACATACAGTATTCTTAAATGATTATATATTTTATGAATAATAAATCCATTTGATTAATAATCCTTGTTTTTTTCATTCTTGCATGACCACAGCGCAACGTACAAGAACAAAACAAACCTATTAAGGGATTAGGAGGTATTTTTCTTATTTATCCTCAGCTCTATAGCAATAAAAATGTATGGAAAAGTACATTATATTATGGCCTTAATATACAGCGCTTCAGACATTAGAGTCCTTTATCTCCAAAAACATAAATAAAGTCATAAATGTTATATCGCACAAAGCAGCATAGCTAACGTGGTAAACAGTAAAGCTCCCCGACACTCGCAGGCACACAACTGTTCCCACCATAAAACCTGTTTAGTGCGTACTTTGAATTACGTCTCCAGTAAAAAATCCCTTTTCCCGTGTTTTATGTTCGGCCGACATCAAAGAGCCTCCCCTGGATTCCAAAACCACAACGATGAACGAAATGTGCAGTGATATCATTTTAAATATCAAGCAGTCTCTGTTTTCTGCCGCCTTATGGCCATTTCATTGCCGTCCTCACAGCCTCTGCAACACCTCTGGCCCACACGATCACACATGACTCATCCCACACCTTGGACTTTAGGATTTGAGTCGCCACCAATAGATTTGAAGTCGTCCTTGGTGTGTGTCTGTTGAACAAACACAAAAATGCAGGAGTTTTGTTCTGGATGTGTGTCTCTTTTGCCTCGTGTTTTGTTGTTGACAGCTGCTGCACTTTAGTCCATGTCTCTGGGACAATAAGCTTGTTTCTGATTCTGATTAAGCCCTCAGAGTAGAAAATTATTGAAATAAAGTACTAGGTAACACTGTATTTTACACTGCCCTCTATATATTTTCCCTATTAAATTTAGTACAATGTGCAAGTAACAATAATGCTAAATGTGTAGTTTGTAAGTACATCATATAAGACATGCTTGCTACATGTTTACGAAACAGATTCTTGGCCATGGTCATTCAATTATATTTTTCTGAGGAGTTAGATCTACCAAAAAACTCTTATTACTAGGTCTTCTATATCCGGGGCTCCCAAACTTTTTTTTAAAGCCAAAAATCGTACGGCCAAAAAGTCGTACGTCCGGTTGTGACTTAAAGGCTTAAAGGAATAGTTCACCGCTTTTACATGCTTACATATGTTCTAACCTGGGCTTAGATGAGGCGATGCTTGGCTGCCTCGTCTTTGTGCGTCTGTCCCATAAAACGACCAAAGACGGCGTTAGCATTTTGACTCTACAGTATAGTCCCTTGGGGCCAAATGTAGAAGCCACGGATCTCTTCCAAGTTTCCCCTATTTAAATAGGGCTATGTCAGTAGTTACACGTTCAAAGTATAGTTACACAAAATTAAAACTGTCAATTTTGTAAGCGGATAAAATGGGTACTATATTTTTAGGCAGAATAACACGGAATTGAGTGGGGGTGAATCCTATAGGAGCGTCTTAATAATGGCTTCTACAGTTGGCCCCAAGGGACTATACTGTAGAGTCAAAATGCTCTCACCGTCTTTGGTCGTTTTATGGGACAGACGCCACGCACAAAGACGAGGCAGCCAAGCATCGCCTCATCTAAGCCCAGGTTAGAACATATGTAAGCATGTAAAAGCAGTGAACTATTCCTTTAAGGCAGCACGTAAAACAAAAAAAATCACACAACCCCAAAACAAAATCAAACAAAAACTTCCACAATCCAATAATACATGTGAAAGCCCCGTTCTCTCCAAGTATACAATAAATGGTCTCCAAATTTCATCAAAAGACTCTCCGTTACCCTTCAGAATATTTGTAATTTTTTTCCAAATAGAGTAGGTTTCTTTTACTTCTATTACTACTACTGCTAATAGATTCATGTAAGCTCTCAATCATCCTAGAGTTTCTATCATAGTGAAGGTTTTCAAAATCATTAACTGGATTGCGTCATTTGAGTTGAGGATGTTTTGCCTCTGATTTGAAAGGCTTCTTCAAACTCATCTTCTCATTCCCTGGTCATCGAGCTTGTATTGTTACTTCTTCATTTGAGATTTATTTATTATCTACCAAAAATAAATAAATACTGCTACCGCTGCTGCTGCTCTTGCTTTTAAGATACTGATCCCATGTTGACTACTATTTTATAAGGATGTGGGAAACCCCAGGCCGACATTTCATTGTTTGATGTTTGATATTGACTTGCTTGGTTTGTGTTTGTACCGACCTCTGAGATGACTCCTGTTGTGATATTGGGCGTTACAAAAACTGATTGATTGATTGATTGATTGATTGAGAAAACTGTCTGTATCAAAAATGTATCAAAATTAGAAGTGAAAAATAGAGAAGAGCTCATTGATTTTGCAACTATATTATTGTGTTTTCTTGCGACACCTAATATTGCAATAACGATAATTTGGCGACATACAGCGTTGTGAAGCCCCACATGTGACTCCAGATTAGCCTATGCCTAATCTAAATGCTCAATCAGAATAGAATCTTGAATGTACATCACAAATCTAATCGCAGATACTATACGTGTCATGAAAAATTGCAATTCAACTTACTATTTCCTTGCTTATGCATAGACTGAAGCTGAAATTCTCTTCTTTGGTCATTCCTTCTTATTATAAAGCCATGTTGGGCCCACACTTCGACCTGACAGCGAGTTCACTATGTGCGACCTTGTAATCCTGTTTCACAACACACGTCAGGGTGTAATCTCTAAAGCATGCCTCCTGAATGCTCATCTGTCATTGTGTTACATGCATTAAGCAATACGCCAACGCTGCCCTGACGTACCTTCTTTGTCTGTTATGTATGTCACCGAAAGGCATTTTTCATCATTGCAATTGGATACTCCGTCACCTCGATGTCCCTCAAATCTCATTATCAGCTCGGCGTTGGCAGAGGCACTTAACTTCACGGTTGGAGCATACAAAATGCTAACCGTAAATTATGTTATTTAGGAGGTGGCTTCAGAATATTTCTTTTTTTACCTTCTTTTTTGTTTTTACCAAGTTTGTAAACAACTAGCCATACATGATTGAAGGAAAGCAGAGGTAAAGAAGGAAAAAGTTTGGTCATCTAAAAACCAAAATTCATTTTAAATCAACACAAAACTAACAAGTGGGTAGAAAGTAAAGGCTATTTAGATCAACTTTAAAGCCACAGTGTGTTAAATTACACCCAACAAATAGAATAAAATTTCGATCTTAGCCCAAAGATCGTCCTCAGCTTAATAACGGTGTGAGCACGCTGGTGGTTCTCTTAAGAGATTCAAGATTCAAGATTCAAGATTCTTTATTTGTCAAACCATGTGAATGGTTCGAAATTATGTTTCTCTCATCCTTGATTGTGGAGTGGGGGGAGGGGAAAGAGGGGAGGGAGGGAGGGAGGAGGGAGTTCAGCTTCCCGATGGCCCTGTGTACGAAACTGTTCCTCAGTTGACTGGAACTGACCCGTAGATTCCGCAGTCTCCTCCCTGAAGGCATCACCCTGAAGAGACTGTGTGATGGGTGCGAAGGGTCCCTGGCGATTTTGATGGCTTTGCGGGTGAGACGGGTGGAGTACATGTCCTTAATAGAGGGGAGAGGGGCTCCACAGATCTTCTCCGCAGCTCTCACGAGTAAACCAGAAGGAGTAACCTAAGTTCCTCCTCTCTTGGTGCTAAAAGCAGGAAAACATCTAGCCTATTCATACTAAAAGTATGAAATAGGCTAGATATTTTACTCTTAAGAGACCCACAGCGTGCTCACGCCGTTATTAAGCTGAGGGCAATCATTGGACTAAGATCGAAACGTCCTACACTTCAACTACAGAGTATAGAAGAAGACTGAAGAATTTTTGCCTACTGGATTAGAACTGTTTTAGTCCTGGTTTAGACTTGTTTTAGACCTGTTTTAGACCTAGTTTAGGCCTGGTGGTTTAGACCTGGTTCAGTCCTGGTTTACACCTGGTTTAGTCCTGATTTAGACCTGAGTTAGCGGTTTACTCGTTTAGACCTGGTTTAGTCCATGGTTTAGACCTGATTTAGACCTGATTTAGACCTGTTTCTGACCTACCTGTTAGTGGTTTACTTGTACTTTTAAAGTATATTTTACAGGAGATACTAGTAGAGTAGAGTAAAGTAGAATTATTATGTGATAATCACAGATGGTCCTGGTCCTGTATCTGCACTTTTACTTAAGTAAGAATATTGAGTACTTCTTCCACCACAGCTAATACCTTTGCTTTATAACAAAGGGTAATAAAATAAAATAAAATAAAAAACTATGGCAGCCAGACATGAGGTTAAAATGCAGTCAATCATCATCCAAATACAAAATTTTGATAATGATAACTCATTGCCTTGGTAGTATTGTTCGAGTCTGGGTGATTATGAGCTTACATTTCAACATAACATGAAACATTCAGCAGTGTGACTTTAAAGAAGGAAAAAGCCATAATTAAAAAGTTTTTAAACAAAAAGCAATAAAGTCTGTGGAAGAACTAAAGAAATAATAATTTAAAAAAAAAGGTAAGAAAAAACTGCATTGCAAAGACATTTTTTCACCTTTAGCACAAGAGCTAATCACAACGTAGCTAAATGGCAAGCACTGATATGTAGCTAGGCATAAAGAGACAAGACTTAAACCCATTTTTAATGATAATTAACCAGTGGGACCTGTAGAGGCCTTTACCTCTAATGAGTCTCATTGGTCTATGCAGTCCGGCTAACTTTCTGAAGCCTGTTCTTTACAGCCCACTGATATGTCACAGCAATTAGGGATAAATGTCAAGTCGCATTACACATGCTGCAAGATCCCCCTGTTACACAGAGCCATTATTTTCATTATCATTTCATTATTTTGCCTAATTAACACGTTTTATTGGCTCCGTGGAGACGTGTCAGCGCATGAAGGCGTCATGGGGAGGAATACATAAAGGGAACTTTTGTCACGTTTTTGGGGTGCGATTGAGCACAGATTGTTCTGAATTCTCTGTGTTTTATATAACTTTTAACGTTGTTTAAAGCCTTTGACAAAACAAATTATAGAAATGTGTTTGCATAAATAAAAAACTACATGAATCACCAAATACAAAATACATCCATTCAGGAGTGGATATAGGACATGAGATCTGTAAAAGGCTATAGTACTGTAACTTGTTGTAATGAAATACCTTGAATAAGGAAATACATTTGATCAGCTGCCCTGTTCCAAGACACATTCAGATAAATGGAACATTTAGTGCCAATCATCTGTTATCAGGGTGCAGTACAGTGCAATTATTCATATGTTTTTCTTTAATTTCTTTAATATGGTAAAATCTCACTTAACATTTAGAGGGATTATATCAGGGGTCGGGGGTTTAGCTAAAAGAGCCAAAAAAAAGTCACATATATTAACATTTATTTCCATGAGAGCCATACAATATTTTTTTTTACTCTGAATACAACAAAATGTGTGCATTTTTAAACAAGAGAGTAATAAGTCTCAGAATTTTTTTTTTTTTTTTTTTTTTTTTGCAACGTTGTTATACTGAAGTTATCCAATAAATAAAATAGTTCTTACTAGGGGTGTACGCATTAAGTTATGGAATAATACATATTATATCTCTAATATTTTAAGGATAAAAAATGAGTATGCCCCTGTGTTCACAATTCTAAACAAAATACAAAACAAAAACGTGTGCCCAAAAGTGAACTGCGCACTTGTTAAGTTTCACTCTGACGGCCACAGAGCAGCCTTTGGTATTTGGACTGTTCCTGACCTGGACAACTTTATGTTTTTACATGTTGGAAAAAAAGATTTTTTATCATGATTGTACAATGCACAGGTGGAGAATAATGCTAACTTATGACCAACATTGGATTTTATGCATTTGGACCACTATATGCACTGCTCTGGATCTACAGCTGGATTGTTACACACAACGTGGTCGTCTTCAGGAGAACCCTAAACAAGCCGCTGATTTATTTATTTTTTTACATGAAATGTAACCCCTATTACTCATTGTGTTAAGAAATGCCAGCTAAGATTTATCTGAGCCATAGGTTCCCTACCCCTGGATTATATGATTCATAGTTATGTTTCACACTTAAATGTACCTTAATTTTAATAGCACAACTTTATACAGTTTAACTATCCAATCCTCCATACGTGAAATCAAATCTATAATCATATTCACGCTCTTCATTTTATATACATTTATTTGGAGATAACATTTTCAGAGATGCGTTTTTATCTCATACATAAACGTCACATACGGAGGAGTTGCACTGCGTTTCTTCCAAGCTTCCACAGATGTTTCCAGCTGGTCTGTGGCGTCTAATATGACCCATTTTATGATTGTGGAAAAACAATATTTCTTCAAGGGGTCGCAAACCCCAAGTCTTTGCCGCCTGGTTATTGTACGTGTGTATATTTAAAAGGCTGAGTGCGGTCGGACCACAGGACTCAGAGATCTGTCGGATGAAGCTTTCAGAGTCTGACTTGTCCAAATACACAGAGGAGCGCAAACATTTGTTCATCTGAGTTGGTGTGATACCCGGGAAACCAGTGGGGAAGTTTTATTCACATCCTATAGCAAGTAGTGATTAATAGGCTACTACAAAACTATAAACAGGCAGACGGAATTAACTGCACAAATGATTGTCTCACTAGAGTTAAACGTCCTTTATTATGCTTTGATTAAACTTGTACAACTATTTTAAATATTATGTTAGCTTTGGTATTTTTTGTAGTGAACTTAAACTAATATATGCATCTAGAAAATAAGTTAAACAAACGTAGTTAATGCAGTTATACATAACACCAGTAGAGGGTGCACTCTTTTGCTCCAGTGACAAAAGCAGCAGTGGTCAAATAGCCACTTCAAAATGGAGGAGCTATGTTACCAGGGGCTTTGTGCTCCTGGTAGAGTCCTGAAGGAGCATCGTGGAGCTGACACCTGCAGGAGGAGCCGTAAGGGACTGGTGCAGCAGGATCCGACCAGCTTGGACTAGTGCTCCCAACACGGATATGCGGAGAAGATGGATTAGTCACGTGCGGCAAGTGGGGAGGAGGTGTTTTACTTTCGTGTTTTTGAAGTTTTCTGCATATAGTCCCGCACTGCACAGTAGACTATATAGAGGACTCGTTTTGTTGACAATTCGGACACATTTCGTGATTTACGGAGGAGAGATAGGGAGCAGGCCATCTGAAAGGTCAACAAGACTGCATGTGTTGAAAAAGTTCGCTAAACTCCACAAATAATGGATTTCAAGACCGACCCAATTCAAGAGACATTTTTATTATTTATGGATATATATTAGTCAGTTTTACTCAAAGCGGATTTTACAAAAATGAAGAAAACAGCTTGGATTGTTGCATTTTGCCAGAGAAGAGAAGCTATCGTTGTCGAGCTAAAGGTAAGCAGCTAACGTTAGCATCTTTTCCTCGTAGCGGGTCATATTTAAGGGGTTTTTATTCATAAACAATCCATGACAACACGCCACTAAA
>OMNZ01013933.1:3903-44971 GCA_900303255.1 Lesueurigobius sanzi | reverse complement strand
CCACTTCGCTCAAGCGCGTTCTACGTGGTTAAAGCCCGTGTATGGAAGATTTTTTTGTGTCATCACATTGTGAATTTTAAATGTCTTTGAATTTTACGCTTTGAATTTTTTTACACTGAAAAAACATCTTTGAATTTTTTTTGTCTCCAAACTTCAGCCACAACATTTTCAGTTCAGTGTTTTACATTTGAAATGAAAATTTCACCTTTTAAATGTTAACTTATTATAACTTATTATTTTTCAACACATCAAATACAACTGTCTAAAATCAGAGTATAAAATTCGAAGTAAAAAAAAATTCAAATAGAAAAATTCACCCGTAAAATATTCAATGTAAAAAAAATTCAAGCTTAAATTCAACAGAAGAAATTCAGAGTAAAGTTCCTGGACATCGAGACCTGCATTTTTCGTCTTGGCTAAAAGTCATAAAGTGTCAAGTAAATAATGCTCCTTTAGACATGGCACTGGTGAAAAACAGGGACAACTGGGACAGAAGTTGTGTAAAACTGGGACAAATGAATGGTTTGAGATAAATTCACAGGGACATGGGAGAGAGGGCTCAAAACTGGGACGTCTGGTCACCCTAGTCAAAGGTGAAGTCCGGTAAACACAACTAGAGCTGCAAGCAAAACTAACACCAGTACTTTTTTCATTTTATATGTGTAAATGCTTGATATTCTCACCATAATAGCCAAGATTCAGTCCAAAACATACAGATTTTCCATCATTATTTACCCTGAACATTCAACTCATTAGCTGAGTATTGCACCTGTGAAAAGTGGCTCATGAAAGAAGTGTTTATAAAGCGCGCCGAGCAGATTACTTCCACAGATCAGTGTCTCCAGAGGAATGGTAATGAGATCAACACTACTGACAATAGCTACTGATCAAGCTCCCAAGTTTTCAAAGCTTTTCATCCAAACTAAATTACAAGCTATTTCCAAGTCGGATGATACTCTCAAAGGGATAGAGATTTGAAAAATTAATTTATCTGGAAAGTCTGAGCCAAGTTTATAAATTTGTTGAGCAAAATGAAAAGTGAATGACCACAATTCCTCAAGATAAAAGTTTACACAGTAATTGTTTTGACAGAATATACTGTATATTGTAAGATACTTGACATAGACAAAGTGATGAGTTAAATCATATATTTGCTGTACATACCTTCAACAATGGGGAGAAAGAGGAGTACCACGAAGTACCAGTGATTCTTTTTCACCGCTCCCATCTTGCCCCACGGAGGGAGAGTAATGAAAGCAGCATTGATGTGACAAGTCAAGGGGCAAACTGAGACGCACTTCCTGCCTGTACAGACGAGCCCTCCAGTGACTGCAGTGCTACACGCTCCAGCACAAAGTTCACACTAGATTGATAGGTTCTCACTTTTATACTTTTGTTCAAATAAGTACATTAAGCTAGGTTTAATCCTGAAACGTAAAGGTCTAGTTGAAAAAACAACAACTGCACAGGTTTGTATTTGGAAAAATGATACAATTTAATATCAAAATTTAAAATTGGACATATAAAACATGATTCAATATAAATAAATAGGCCATAGCAGTTAGTTTTTCAGCAGCTGTGAAAGGTTTTCAAGGCACTTCATCATATAGTCTCTCATTGGCTCCGGCTCCTGGTCTTTATCTAGAACAAAAGAGAAAAAGCGCTGTCCAAACTGCACAATGGTAATTATTTCACATTAGCGAACAAACACTTACCCTTTTTAAAGCTGGAATAAGCTTCTTCAAGTCTCAATTGAATCAAAGGACACTTTAAGGAGGTCTTGGCCTTTGGAGGAAATTAAATCAAGGAATTAGAAACAGGAGGACATTCTTCTCAGCAGGAGATATCAACGGTCTCACCGCTAACAAATCAGATAGAGCTGAGATGCTCTCCCCCAAATCAGCCTATTACTGCTGTGCCACTAAATTAGATGTGTTAATATGATATGTACCCTCTGATTGTTGTGAAGCAGCGCCCAAAGAGCAGACGCCCCAGTGCAGCAGGTCTCCAGGTCCTTACTCTCCAGAGAGTTTATCAGCACCGCCAGGGCTTTTTCTGACAGAGACAGCGGCAAAGCAGATTATTGGAAGAAATGTTTTGTCAATGTACTAGGCAATAGATTCAAACCCACAACATGGTACAAATCTTGAAATGGTAATGAACAAAGCAAATTAACTTTTGCATCATGTTGTGAGGATGTTTGAAAGTGATGGATGGAGTAGATAACGCAGGAAACTTGGTTTTCGCAGAAGACTCACACGTTCCACCTGCCGCCGGTCACAACACGCCCACACACTCCACACGCTCCACACGCTCACACGCTGTGAACGTGTGTCCTTCAGAGTCACTACGGCGCGTGTGGTTTTCATACAGACAGGTAATGCTAGATGTCCTATGTAAGAACTTCCCCTAAAGTTTTGGACAGTTTATATACAGTACTTTCACCTAGAAATAAATAAATGACCTAATCTTTCCAATAAGGAGTGTATTTATTGTACATCAAGTCAAATTAATGCTTTTTAATGCCATTTTAATGCCCAAATTCTACATTTTTAATGCCAGAAATGCCACAAATTGGTGCATATTTAATATTAATTTCCATATTCAATACATATTTTTATACAACTGACAACTTTTGAACAGAAATAGTGTATAATTTCTTTCCAAACAGCAGTTCAGAGCCATGAACACTTAATAAGTCTGTATCAGACTAATGTAAACTGAATAACCTGTTCCATTTGCACTGCTCTATTTGCTCTATGTGGTATGTCCACACTCACATCTGCTGCTAATTCACCATTTATGCTGCTGTCTCGTATTGTGTTAAGTTACTATTTTATTAGATTTTTTTTTATCTTCTATTTTTGTGCATGCCAGTTATACCCTTTATTTTATTTTTTCCATAGTTTATTATTTATCTTATTTTTATCTATATTTTATGTTCCATGTTGCACGAGTCACACCAAAGAAAATTCCTAGTCTGTGAAACCTTCATTGACAATGGCAATAAATGATTCTATAGACCCTATTTTTAGATCTTTGCCAAACTTCTGCAGTAAAACTAGTTGAACAATGTATTTATTTTCCAAGAATGTTTGATTTAATGCCAGTTTTAATTTTAATGCTTTTTAAGGCCTTATTTTTGACACAATTCATTTACTGACTTTTAATGCTTTTTGATGCTGCGCGGAAACCCTTTATATCCACTTTAGTAGCTCCTACAGACTCCAAACTTTCCATTCTTCTACTTGACAATATTTTTGAAGGTTTGTTCAGAGGGATTTTTCAATATTTAGTCCCTTGCCTGATTTATTGAGTTTATTCAAAAACTAAACAAGTTAGTTTTGAACAAATCTTTGTAACTACACTGAACAAAAATATAAACGCAACACTTTTGTTTTTGCTCCCATTTTTTATGAGATGAACTCAAAGATCTCAAACTTTTTCTACATGTGTGCAATAATCATGCTCTAATCAGCATCTTGCCACACCTGTGAGGTGGGATAGATTATCTCGGCAAAAGAGAAGTGCTCACTATCACAGATTTACACAGATTTGTGAACAATATTTGAGAGAATGTGTATGTAGAAAATGTTTGAGATCTTTGAGTTCATCTCATAAAAAATGGGAGCAAAAACAAAAGTGTTGCGTTTATATTTTTGTTCAGTGTAAGATATCAACAAAATAAAACCATGAAACTAAACCTGTCTATCCACTGTGAGAGAAACTGGACACAAAGTGCTCAGGAAGTGCTCACAAAAGTAGTTTTTTGGGGAAGGTGCTCTTCGGCGTTCCAAGGCATTCCTCCCACATTATAATTCTCTATTTACATTTTTCTATTGTATATTTGCTTTATTGTACTGGGCTAATACATATTAAAATCTTTTAAAACATGTGGCTGGTTAGTTTCTTCCTCTTGAAAAAGGCTTGTTGGAGCGGATACACTACAAATTTTGTCCCCAATTCAAGTGCAGTGTCTCGTCTTAAAACATTTTCCCTCCAGGCATAACCCTCAGACCAGACCGAGTTTCAAAACCAAGAAGAAGTAAAAGCAAAAAAGAGAAGAAAAGATCTATTAAAAGTAATAAAGCGGCATCTCAATGATCAAATTAGCTTTGCATGGTGGAAACCTTGGTTAGCACATGTTGTGAGCTGCCGTACCGTTGGCCATGACGTGAGGCTTGTTGGCGGGGCACGAGCAGAGGTTATGGAGGGTTAGTAGTGCGTGGCGCCGCTGTGGTGCTAGGTCGGCCAGCAGGTCCAGAGCTCCGGACACTCTCAGTATGCTCTGCTGTCCGTCCTCTGACACGGACGCGCTGAGCAGTAACTTCAGCCACAGCCCCAGCACGGAGCCAGAGCCAGCAGACGACCTGGCAGACGCTTTGGACCCCGGGACAGACACGAAGCCTTGGAGAAAGTGGGTCTGTCAAAAGGAAAAGATGTTTGAAAAGTCTTTCTTCACCGTCACAAAGATTGATCATTTAGACAGAAAGCACTTCCTTAACAGCGGAGTCTAAATGCGACGCTGCGATATAGCAAGTGTTAAAGATGCCATTTATAGCCCGGGCTTGTAAATTTGTTAACTTCAGTCAAATCACACATTTCCAGCTGATAAAAGTTTCCAGAGCGTTAAAATCCCCCAGTTCCTCGAGTTGGAGAGAGTACCTTTTGAAGGAGCCCCCTGCAGTCCCGGGATACGGCCAGGTTTGTGAGGAGGTAGAAGGCCAGTTTCTGGATAGAGCTGTTGTCAGGGGCAACCCCCGAGGCCAGCTTCATAATGGAGTGCATCAGAGAGCCCCCCGAGGAGCCTTTAGATCCCGGGACAACACCAGGACCACTCGCACAAAGAGAACGGCACGCTGCGAGACAGACAGACAAACCTAGGTGAATTCTAATGGACGAAATGATCACGGATCACACATCAAGGACATCATTAGGGAGATTTGTTAAAAGTCTTTACAGAGAACATTTTAAACATGAGTACTGATATTTTACTCAGATATTATCACATACATTTCAGAACAAGCTTTATTTTAATAATGACTCATGAAGTGGAGTTTACACACCATTAACATTATAGGCCAAAAGAAACCGTTCAACTTGCAATTACAATGAATGAATTTATTTATTTCAGTCCTACTAATTGTGGTTCCTGTTAGTGGCTGTTAAACGTCAATTGGAAATGGCCGAAACCATCCTTATGTCATGCTCATGAGGTGGTGTCAGAGGCTAGGGCAGGGCCATAGAAAGGTGCGAACAGCTTTAGAACAAAGCCCAGAGGAAGGCAATAGGAAGGCAACGAGCAGTGATGAGGTTAAGGGCGTTTTTCTCCAAACCAAGCAGCTTCTGTGGGTCAAATCATTTCAAATGTGCTGATTCTGATGCTGTTAAGTGTGAGATGACATTTACATGCGGCAACATTTGACAGCAATGAGGTCACACGAGTATAATCTGTTAGAAAACAAGCTTGTATACTTTATTCATTAATATAAACAGCAAATACCAAGTCTCCATAGGCTTCACATTTACGTCGACATAACTGACAAGACTAATTGCTGCGGCACAGATTACACAGGAAAGAAACACAACTTGAATCAACAAGCTGAGGAGTGAGCAGCGTGACCGCCCTCAGCCTGACGCTGACTGATGGAGCGTATTGAAAAACATGACAGCTCGTTGCCAGTGTTAATCCTTGAATGGCGACGTACAGCAGCGAGCCCGCGCTAATGTTAGCCCGAGGTCATCTCAATATCTGTCTACTCCGCTCTCGCCGAACTGACAAGGAGAGCGGCTTAATGATGGGAGTTACTTCAAGCCGAATCGATTTCACTCAGCTCATGATTCCCCACCCCCTCAGAAATAACACTGTGGTATTGGCATGTTCATTCATTTCATTATTAAATTGCAATTAAACTAAACATAATTCTTTTGACTATCTATAACAGGTCTATAGTGCCGCAGTAGCTGGATTGTTGAACTGGTCCACACTTGCGCAATTTACTCCAATATTCATTCCAGTGATCTCTTTTTTGTTGGATTCTGGAAACTTCAGGCTTCCAACACCCAACAAGAGCAGCATTTTTGAAGATACAATCACCCTGTCGTCTAAAAGTGTGTCCTTTTAATTTAAATCAACTGGGAGGACAGAATACCATCCCAAATCTAACCATTAAAAGACCAGGAATGAATTGTTGTTTCTCCTGCCAAACTACTATCTCGTTTTGTGGGTTTGTTGTTCAGACTGTAGTGAAAAGATCAGATACAGGCTATACTGTATATATAGGGAAAAAGGATTTGGTTCACATAGAGCATTTTAGAGTTGGCCACATCATCATCTGCCCTGGTTTTGACACTTGTTCTCCGACAAACCGCGAGACGAGCGTGAATCCTCACAGTGTGCCTATTGTGAGAGAGCAGGCGCTGGGTTTTCTACAGCAAGAGACAGCGTTGTACAGTGGTCAGCGAGAGGACAATGGGGCTCTGAGGGCGAAGGGTGGTAACTAGACGTATAAACAGAGGGAAATGGCAGGCACAGTACATGCTAAAAGCCAACAATAGTGGGTTCAGAAAGTGTTCAGACATCTTGTAGTTATTTATTAGTAGTCTTTGTGCAAAAGCCTGAGGGAGGACTTTACTGCAGGTGAATAGGAAAACAAAAATAACTGAGTCATATCAATTTGAAACTGTTGCTGTATAGTACTGACTTGCAAGTTTTCTGTCATTTTATGTTTTTGCATAAAAGTTGGATATTTTATGCATAAAAATAGTCAATATGGCCTATATTTCTGGTGACCCAATCTGAATAATGGATAGAACCAGGCTAAATGTATGGTGTTATTTTGTTTATACATTTGTTAAGGATTTTGTTTGGGATATTTTGTTTAGTTTTTGAATTAGCTAGTTTTTCGTGAACAAATGTGGAAAAATTCGAATTTCCCCTTGTTTTTAGGACTCAAAATTACATAAATCAGGCAAGGAATTAGATTTTGAGAAATCCCTTTTAACATACCTCCGGAGAATTGTTTAGTACAGGACTGGAAAGTTTGGAGTCTGTAGGGCTGTGCATTTGGAAAAAAATGGTCTTTGAAATTACAATTTCCCATATACAGTACTGTAGTTCTATGGAGAAATCAGTGCAATGATTACACACTGCTTATTGTAAAGCTTGGTCATTTACAGTTGTGGCCAAAAGTTTACATACCCTTTTAATCTTTTGGCCATTTTTCATAGAATGATAACACAAAAATATTTCTTTCCACTCATGGTTAGTGGTTGTGCGAAGCCATTTATTGTCAAAGAACTGAGTTTACTCTTTTGAAATCATAATGAAACAGAAACTACTCAAATGTCCCTGATCTATCATTTACATGACCTTCAACAACTGCCAGGAAAACTGTTCAGGAGCAAAGAAAAACTCACTTCAACTGAAATGCAGGACTCTCTGACAAAATTGATGTTTGTTTCAAGATGCACAATATGTAAACTTTTGATCAGGGACATTTGGCTAGTTTCTAGTTAAAAAGCGTAAACAAACAGGTTTTTTTTGAAAATGGCTTCATGCAACCACTAACCATGAGTGAAATAAAGGTTTCTGTGTCTCTAGTTGAAAAGTCTATATGTAAAGAGAAAACTGGCCTTAAAAAAGTAGTTTTCCCTGCAGTGTCCCGCCTTAAATAACACAAAAATGTGAATACTTGGCATCAGAATAATAATAATAAAAGAGTTTGAATTCTTCCTGAACCCTCTGTACAGTATGTAGAAAACCATAATGACGCTGACCTGTAGTAAACTGGGCCGTGTAGACGCACAGCAGCTGCAGCACCGCCTCCAGGGTGGGGTCGTCCAATAGGAGCCAGGGCCAGAGAGAATAGAGGGCCAGTGTGAGGCGCGCATCTGTCGCTACAGTCTGCACATGGCAAGGCAAATGGACGTACGATTTGTATTCTCCACCACACACACTGTACTAAACAAGCGCTCGAATCACAACAGGCTAAAAGACGTAATTAATAGGCTGTGCATGTGAGAAAGGAATAACTGAAAGAGATATTTAATAGATAGAACGCAGGGCTAGTTCTTCCAATGGGCACAATAATAAAACTTGCCTCCCCCGACAAGTTTCTTTATTTTCCATGCCTATTGCAACAAACTATTGCAAAAGTGTATGCAAAGTGGTATAGAACTTTTTCTTTAGCATCAAAATGAAAGATTTTGTAATGTACAACTAAAAAAAGAGCAGCCAGAGAAATAACCAGCCAGTAAGTCATATTATCATTAAGTTTAAAGCGGTTTCTTTGATGCTAGACTTGTCGGGAGAGTTTAGGGGAGTTTCATTTACAGCCACGGCACTATCTCTCAGAGGTATCATTAAAAAACAATTAGCAGCAGGGAATTAAACAGGTAAACACTGGGGCTCACTTTGCATCCATCGTTGCAGTGAAGTGCGCTCTGTAGGACCTCCGCCGTCAGCTTCGCTTCTTTCAAATGGCCGTCTTCCTGATAGCAAAGTGAAACAAATCACTTTAAAGACATAATATTTATCCAGTCGTGCCGATGCCACGTTGTTATTCTTATCCGGGGAGAGAGAGTCCACATTCGGCGCGGTGAGTTTAGTCTGGTTCTGCTCACCTTCTTGCGGTGGGCCGTTCTGCCAGGTCGCACCGATGCCAGGTTCAGCTGAGAGTAAGTCTGCTTCAGTTGTTCCACGCAGTTGTCAATTAGTCCAGCTGCGAAAATATACAACAGAATTTGGGGTTGAAACATAAAGTGTAATCTGAGTCATATTGAAAGCCGGTTACAAAAGAAAGAAATCTATTGCGTTGTTATTTTTAGGTTTAAATGCAGCACTTTTAACCTCTGAACCCCTATAGAGCCCAATAATGGCTCTGCGCTTTCACATACAGCTACTGACCTACGTGTTTTACGCAGCAAAATATTCCAAAGTTGCAAATTAGTGACAGCTGATGTGGGATTATCCATTTCTGTTATTTGCTACACCACAGGGAGGACAAAGGCAGGAAAATGTGTGTTTTATTCAGGCGGAAATTAGAACAACCCATTGCAACCTCATTTTATGGTCAAACAACATGATTTATTATTTCACTTCCACCGTCATCCCTTAGCTCTACTAAATGTTTGGACACAAAGATTAGCCATGTACACGTATGATGTAAATAAATGACTTTGGAGAAAAAGGCCTCGGGCTTAAGAGGTTAAGTAATGTAATTTATCTCATGGCGACTGTAAATATTCATGACATGTCTTTAATATTGAGTAGGCCTATGTGTAGTTTCCTTGTTGGTTTAAAAATGTGCCGCTGTGTTACCTTGGGCTGCATAATCCTGAGCAGTGGAACTACTGCCCAGCAGAGTCATGAGCGCATGAGCAGTGTGCTTCTTCAGAGGGTCTTGAACTGTTCTCTTTTCAAAACCCTGGGGCAGTTTCACATCATATGAAATAGGTAAGAATAAAATATAGTTAAGATTAATGTCAAAATGCTGCCACCTACCTGCAGCAGCAGGTCACACAGCTGTTCTGCCGATGGGCCACTCAGGACCTCAGACAGAGCGGAGGGCGAGTTAGAGTTGTCATTTCTCCTTTTTGTCTCCTCTGTTAAAACTGCGCTGACAAACTGCAGAGCCACAGTGTGGAGGGAGTCTGAGGAGGTCGCACTCATACACACAGATAAGGTTCCTTCAACACACAAACATCAAGTCATTGATATGATATGGAGACATGATGATATGACTGTATGTTTGTTTTCAAAACACTGGTGTCTGCAGTTGAAGATCTGAGTAGTTATGTCACAAAAGAATTACATTTTATTGCTGAATACTTCACACAATTATATATTTAAATTTTAATTAGGCTGTTTCGCCCCTCCTCAAACTGCCACCTTATCGTGGTGGAGGGGATTGAGATAAGATAAGGTAAGATAAAACTTTATTGATCTCACAATGGAGAAATTCACTAGCTCCACTTGAGCACCCGAATGAACCTAGGAGCTCTGTTGTCTGGGGCATTATGCTCCTGTAGGGTCTCCCATGACAAACAGGTCCTAGGTGACGGGTCAGACCAAGAGCGGTTCAGAAGCCCCTTAGGATGAGACCATCAAGGCCAGTTACGTTGTGGACCCACCACCTGCAGGAGGAGCCATAAGGGACTGGTGCAATGTGATCCGGGCAGCTTGGACTGCTGCCCCCGCGACCCAGCAACAGATAAGCGGAAGAAGATGGTTGGATAGCCTGCTTTTATACTCAAAGTACAGTGAAATCCATTGTACCCCATTGCAGTATATGTTCCCTAACATTTGTGTGGGAAAAAAAGCTGCACGGCGTGACTCTGCAGCATATAATGAACGATAATATAAACCGAAACAATAATTGGCCTGGAGGAGGCTTGTGAATATTGCTGGGTCACGACACTTTCCACTGTCTCACACTCAATAAAACAGAAAGGAAAAACTGTAAATACAATTTCGACTGCTAAACACAATAAATACAAGTCATTTCTAGAAGTCTGAAAACTTTTTGAACCCTCTGTTTAATTCACCAATATATATATATATGTACATTTTCCAAATACCTATAATGTGTTTACCTACCTGCGAAACTGCGCCAGCGTCTTCCCAGTGCCGCGGAGACAGATGGAAAAGCTGCTGAGCTGTCCCTTCTCACCAGAACAGCCAGAAGCATAAACACGTCGGCCCAGCACATTCTCATCGCGTCCTGTGTTCCTGCATCTGAAATGGAAATACGTGAGTCACAGCTTTTGGTGGTGCCACAGTCAGACATACACAAGGCCAAATTTAAAATGAATACAGAAAGATGACTTGGATTAGAGGCTTAGAGGCTGTAGCTTTCTGTGTAATGGGCTATGGATCAGGGAACTTTTTATGAATGTTCAAAAAGTACGATTGATAGGATTGGAATTGTTGTATAGGGTCTCTCTAAGAAAATATTTGTTCTCTTGTTCAAATTGGCATAATCAGGGTAGAATTTAAACCAACAGAGAATAAATATATAATAAGTATATGATTTTAGAGGCACATAATCAGGGTTTCTAATGCCATTTTAATCGCCAAATACTAAACAATAACAAACCTTTGATAAGAGTAATGAGAGGAAATTTCTATATTCAAAAGTAAATTGGACACAACAAGCACATTTTGAGCCTAAAACTGTGTACAATTTCAGCCAAAACTGCAGCTGTATGTGTAATAGTGACGAAGCAGCAACCAATCAAAGAGATGGAGAAAGTTTCGGTTACAATACGAACACTTTCTGACCTAATCCTGACGCGTCCAACATTAGCACCCCCACAAGAGACGGCAGCAGCTGTTTCATGAAGTCCGTTTGGCTGATAGACTGTTGACCGACTGCAACACACGACTGCAGGAGCTTGGAGAAGTCAGACAGGAACCGAAGCAGGGTCACCAACTGAAATTACGCAAGAGAATAATTAGACAAAACACTTGGGTTGAATTTTGTGAAAGGTGAAATAAACACACATTAAAATACCTACCTGTTCAAAAAAAAAATCTATCTCAAATGATTTACTTTTAATATATTGTTAAGTATTCCGCCCACGATGAAACCTGGAGGTGCTGCAGACGTTTGACTGCGCGGCGCCAACCCACGTCTGAGGCGATTCATAACAAAAAATTATTCCGAGCTCTCTCACCTGGCTCCTTATATCCGCTCTCTCTCCCGGTAAAATGCAGGGAGTTTTCAGGTCATTCAGGCACTTCTCAATGAGCCTAACGTCCATCACACTATGACACAAAAATTAAACAATCACAGTGGGTTTTGCCAATAAGCTGCTGCATATAATTTGAATCACATTGAAACAAAACAAAAGACTTTTATCCATTAACTTGTTAAATTGTTGATTTGCTGAAAGCTATTTTGCATCATCTGAAGAATGGGTCCTCTTACTTTGCCAGCGCCTGGAGGATCTGCTCGTTTCTGACGCCATTGAGGGCGAAGTCCGGCAGGATGGACAGAAGGTTTCCCAGCAGGCCGCAGTGTGCCGTCAGGAGGTCAGGTGTTACTATGACGACAGGCTCGGCGGCGGCAGCGGGCTCACCGTGCCGGGAGTCCTGGGACGAGACCGAGGCGCTGGTCACCGTGTCGCTCTGGCCTGAGTGACACACATCAGTAGGGAGTAATTCGACTCCTGTTCTGTATCTAGACGTGCTTTAGACATTGCAAAATATGGGGTAGAAGGAAAATTGAATTCTGGGAAAGACTTTGATTGATTTAATGGAACAAACATATTTCCCAAAAGCCAGGAGCAAAGATGTAGCTTGGAATGGATTACAGGATAAACACAATCATTTGAGATTGAATTATTTGTTGATTATATTGCTTCAACATCAATGTAGTTCCATGTTTGACACGGACAGTAAATTAAAGTTTGTTTTGTATTTAAAATAGACACGCACATCCAAACGTAGGTAGAGCTGCGTGCTGGATCCAAGAATTAAACTGTAAAAATGTAAAAAAGAGAGTCCGCACAGCAGTAGGAGAGCCCAATTATTTTTTTTGTCTGATGAAGGGCCGAATCATCACACTTCGATATGGTGTAAGAAGAAAATAAAAAATTGGGAGCTCCTGACACTGCATACACTGTATCAGACTGAACATACAAGGTACCACTTGTCACATGGTATCACTTCTTCACACTCCTTTTCGGGTTTGATGTACAGTAATTGATCTACATGCACATCACTGTATTGTATTGAATGTTGTTAATGTTATTATATGTAGTAATAATTATGAAAATACTGAATGTGTATGAAATGTACATGGAATGCAAACTCGAAATAAACCAATCAATCAATCAATCAATACCTTGAGCCATTAACCTGCTTGCAGTGGGTTCTTCTGGGACGGTCAACGGTGAAGGCACCTTTGGAGTGTGAACCCCTGAACCCCTGATCTACAAACGGAAAATTTGGCCGCATTAAATGAAATGGTTTGTTCTGTCCTGTGCTCTGTTTGTGCAAGAGCCTGGCTGACCTCGGTGCTGGAGGTGGAGAGGGAGCTGGACGGTCTGGGAGAGTCAACTGTAGCTGCCTTCCAAGACCACAGGGAATCATAGGAGTCTGAATTGGGGGAGAAAAGATTCAATTAAAGTTACTGGCCATACAATAGAGGCATTAGCTTATTAAAGCCACACAGTGGAACATTCAAGGTTAAGATGAACCAGACAATAACAAACCGAATACCAAATATGCCTCAGATTATCAGCTAGACACTGAGTAATCATAATGTATTCAAATCGTTTGATTTCTATAAATGGTAAAGGTGAGGGAGATAAGCTGGTGATCTTCTACTCCCAGCAAAGTTTTGAGTCAAGCCCATTCACAAAACGTTTAGCTACTTTTCAATGCATGAACTTCAGTGTATTTATTAGGTCAAATGTTACGCAGCGGCAGCTTTAAAAAAAGTAATAAAAACTAACTGGAGGCACACAAGGACAGCAAAAGTAAGTTGGCTAAGCGCACCTTGTGAAGTGTTTTCTCTGGGATCGGCGCCATCAGCATTCGCAGCGTGAGGTTGTAAGTGGAACGTGTACCTGCCTCTGTAACAGGCGGATGCAGAGGAAGCCACATGCTGGAAATACTGACAGTGGTAAAGTAGCGCCTGAAGCGCTGGCAGGCCCACGAGAGAAACTCCAGACACTTCATCGTGAACGCACGGATGCTAAATGTTGGGAAATAAGAAGATACAGATGAAAGATAAAACAGGACGCGATAAAACAACCTTAATATGGAACTTATGTCATTTGTTTTCTTACAGTACAACAAATACTCAGGCGGCAAATTAATTACATTCTAATCAAAATAACACTTTAATGGTCAAAATGAGCGACCTACAAAAGCTTCAATAGGTTGCATTCACGCTATATAATTCTATTTCAGTGGGAGAGCAGGTGCCAATACAACTATGTGGTTTTTGAAAGACATTCCAAAAAGAAAATGCATAAATGCTGCACTTGATCAGTATTTCACAGTGATTGGATTCACAAACCTGCCATATTATTCTTATGGCTGAAAGTCCTTTCTGTCCATCATGTTTTTGGATATTGTCACCACTTTCGAACACCCACATGAGAACATAATTAGATCTTAGTTTACATGTGCTGACAGAGAGGACATTGAACTTTGTGAAAGTTTTTGTTTCATGCGGATTGGCCCAGGAATTACAGGGAAATTAGCAATAAACTAAGACAAGAAATCTGCATATTAGTTACTATAGTTATAATCACAGAATGCTCAGCTGCCCTCCACTTCAATTTTAAACTATAGACTCTTGAGAATAGGGGTGGGAACCTCTGGGTACCTCACGATTCAATACGATACACTTGTATCTTGTTTCTTAAAATGGTAGTGCTGCCCTCTACTGTCCTGACTGTATCATTGACCATTACTACTAATTAAGCAGTGGAGCATTACAGTCTCATTAATATTCATGACATTGTTAATTATATGCATGACACCATCAAAAGTATCAATGTTAGCTTCAAAAGTATCAGTATCCCACAAAATATCGCGATATTGTCACACCTCTACTTTAGCATGTCGTGATGTCACATGAACGCAACCTTTTATGTCATTAATAAAAATATCTCCCTATAGACCCCTTTCATTGTTTGTAAACATTTGGGGCTTAGCTGGAGGCGGAAAGCTAGATTCCTATCTATTTCCATTGTAGCTGTTGTGATAGTAACGATAAACAAATGTCTAACTCTTGTTATAAATATCAGATAAAACCTTGTTTTATCGTCTCAAATGTCATTCCTCTTGTTCTTGCTCCTTAAGCCACAACAGGACGACATTTTTTAGTTGTAGTTTTACACTTATAATTGCTAGTTTTAGTTTAATCTTATTTCTCTTGCTCACTTCCTGCCTCCAGCTGATGTCACTGATGATGTAAGCAGCGAAAGGGTCTATAGTGTTATACAATATACAAAAATCTACCTCTACATGTTTGGAAATGCATGTTATTCTTTTATTAGTTTAGCAATTCATATTTTAGGCTTGTCACACCAAATAAACCAAATGATGATTATCAAACATGAATTGCAAATCTATTGGCAATACATGTCAGAAATATTGCAATTAAATACAGTATTTTCCAAGAATCGTGCCGCCCTGACAAATGCCAGTCACATCAGTAGGTTGACATTTCGTGTCCTATTTTTTCCATTTAACAAACATCCCAGAGGGTAAACATCACGTCTTAAATGATGTCTTTACTTGACATTCTATGATATTTGGTGAATTCTTCTGCTGCTCCCTCTTCTGTATCAAAGAAGTGCACAAAGTATGAAAACACATCTCGTCTTTCGCAGAAATGTTGGAATATAGATTTGCACTTTTGAAAATCTTGGCATCTTAAGATTGAACTCGGGACCGTGCGAGTCGTAATAAGGTGGACAGCTTGCAATGGAAAGCAGTGATGGAGGAGACACAAACAAAATGAAAAACAGTTCATAAAAAGCTTTTGAAATGTCTGGCAGAGCGGCTGACCTGCCAGGGGGAGTCCTTGGCCTCCTCTGCGTTGGCTGGCATCGGCATCAGCAGCAAATTCTGCAGGATGAATGCAGCCTGGACGCACAAAGAAACACATGATGAACAGGGGGTCAAGTCGGGACTACATTAGCAACACTGCCATCTGTCTGAATCTGGCTGGAAATACAAAAGTCTCTCCAAACTCTTCATTCCAAAGCAAAAAATTAAAATTGGGATTGCTTTTTGTGTCACTTGCATTCACAACATTTTTCACTGCGTGTTCGTACGCTGACGAGAATTTCTAAAATGTATGAACTAATCGTTGGATCAATCTGAAGAAGGCCATTTTTTATTTAATTTGTGGCAAAGAATCGAGACGAGCCATTAATATTGCACCTCTCTGCGGACCATGCTGCTCTCCTGCTGGTCCAAAAGGATGTTAAGCAAAGTGCCCCACAGGCCTCCGCTGATGTTCTGACAGCTGGCACACAAAGCCTGGCACCCAGCGGGCACCGACGATAGAGCTGCACCCAGACCCAAACTGGCACATCTCACCTGGATGGACGGAGAGAGAGAGGGAGGGTATGGAGCAGGCAGGGAACAGACAGCTTAATATGAGGATTAAGTTGATTGAAACAGGTCTACAAGACTGAAAGTACTTCTTTTGTATCTTTAGTAGCAATAGCATTCATGTAAAGACACTGTGAAAGTTTTTATAGTAGAAAAGGTTTGAACTCGACATTATTCTGGTTTATGGATGAAAAAGAAATATTGGGTCATTAGACTATAACGAGTTTATTCACCTCTGGGTCTCGATCCACCCACAGTGGTATAAGCCAGGCCAAACCAAGCTGAGCATTACTTGTCTCTTCATTTGTCTCATTCCCCAAAGACCACTGGGAGATCACATCCTGGAAAAGAAACATTTTAAAAGCAATAAGCACAGCACCCCCATTTTAGTTTCCTCCTTCAAATTCTTTTGCTGCCATAGTCTGTTCTGTCTGTTCAAAAATTCTGACACATCTTCCCACGCAGCACAGCACATTGTGACACTTGCCTGGTCTTTGTTCTCAGCCATCATCTCAGAGGACAGGTGAAGGAGGCAGACGACAGCACTTTTAGTCACACCTTTACCCATGAAAGACATGGAGTTGCCTCCCCACTCCACGTAGAATGAAGAGATCACCTGAAACAAGAAAACAAACGAAAATAATGAACACAGCCACATTACTGCCGTTAATGCTTAGCTAGACCTGGCACGCTTGGCTCTGTTTATTTTACTTTTATATTATGCACTGCATATGAAGCTAAATGCCGCTGAGACTAATTATCTTTACTTTCATGAGCATTTGGGAAAAAGCGTTGGGGCTCACGAGAATTAAGCTGCAGTTTAGAACGGTCCACTGCGACACTGACAACCGTTTAAGAGGAATAGGTGTTGTGTAAACAAGACATTTTTATTATTATTGTCAAAAGCTCAAATAAAAAGTTTGGACCTGTTTCTAAGCCAAGTGTTGCTAGACACTGTATTTTGTTACATTTTATGGACTGTTAAACAAGAGAACAGATGGAAGCAGCAAGGTTGATTAATCTCATCAGCATCTTCACTCTGTGGCATATCAATGAGATTTTTACCTTTTGTAATTCCTGTCCTGGAACCATATTTTGCTTAGCTTTAATTAATTCCACAGAAAGCAGTGTTTTTGTTTTATTATTTTGTTCTACTCTGTAAAGATGGAACAGCAGTAAGCCCATGGTGCCCATGAACATATGCTGACAGTGCGCAGACAGACCAGTCACATGTGCTGCACAGACACAAACCTCCAAGAGCCCGCTCAAATACTTGGAGCAGAGGGACACAGGCGCAGGGTCAGGGCAGTGGGCGCTCCAGCCGCTCTGTGCTGTCAGGCAGACCATGCCCTGCAGGGTCCTCTCCAGACTGGGAAGGCCATAGAAACGAGGGGCGTCTGAAACCCGCAGGCTCCGGAGCAGGGACCCGGCCAGCTGGCTCCGGAAAGGACCCCCTAAAGCCAAACAGGGCCTGGGCAGACATGATGGAGAGGGAACAAGGGAACACAGCAGACAGAGGAACACAGATAGAGAAAGACTCAAATTAGCACTCATTTGAACTACTAATAACTATTCCATAACAGAATATTTAGTATAGTTAGTTATAAATAATAGTAGAGAAAAGCTTTTCAACAAACCTGTCAGTGGTGTTTTGCAGACACAGAAGCAGAGTGTTGAACAAGGCAGTGAGCTCTCTCTGGAGCCTCTGACTGACTCGTGTCTTCAGCTCCTCTTGCTCTCGTGGGTTCTGGCTTTCTGCACCAACAAGTAGATGAAGGAGGCTCGCTGTATCCTGGATGAGTGACACACACGGACAGCAGCAACAACTTATTTGTTAATACATATTGCAATGATTCATTTAGACTGATATGAATATTATCTAGCTAGAACATTTTTTCAAAGTTTGCATTGAGAGTGCAGAGCTCTGGTAGACAGCGATTACACATATTAGGCGCAGACACATCAACAATGAGAATTTTAGTCGAAGCCACACAGAGATGGTTGATACAAGTGTGGGGAGACAGATGTTCCTTAAACAGCTCAGTAATTACAGAGAAGTCTGAGCAGCGTCGCTCACCCCTACCAGGCATTCAATCCAGTCTGTTGGAGCTGCCAGGGGAGGGCTTATTGTTTACACACACATTAATGAGAAAACCAAGGTGAGACTGATTAAATCCTAAAAGTAGCTCTCCACCTAAATAGTGCCATGATTCCTCTCCTACAGCAGAATGATGGGTATAGGACTGTTGTAAGAGCCACGGAAATAATCCATGCTGCAGGTTTCATAGCGTTTGTCATTGTAAGGTTCTTATGAGCTCTGCTAATGGCTTATTCTCTCTTTGATTACAAGTCTGCTATGATGGTGAGGGAAGAATTTGACCAAATTAATCATAATTTCATAAAATTAACATAAGAAGCTTTTCTGGGACATACTAACTGGCAAGAACTTGAAGACTTATCAGCACGTACCAGTAAACATGACCACTGGGAACTGAATGATACATATGAAGAGTGCATTTGCAAAAAAATTAAATTGTTGCTAAATAGTTTTAGACTTTAATCACCGTGCTCCAGGAAAAGTAAAGCAGCATCAATTTCACTAATAACAGGTGACTTCATATTTCTGATTCACTAAAATAGATGAGGTCATTAAAACACTGCTACACAAAGAGGAAATTACAAGCTTACGTTGATTTTTGTCAATGGCACTTATCTGTTTTTGCAAATGAACTCCTCATATCTAAAAAATAATACACATTTTACATAATAGATGATCACACCTGGTTAAGTAACAGCTCTAAAATCCAGCGGAGGTCCCCGTTTTCTTTCTCTGGCACATATTTTGTCTGTGTCTGTTTGAAATAATCATTTAGGAATTCAACAATGGCTATCAGCAACTTCTCATCCTCCACACAGGCCGGGCGGACCTGGAGAAACCTAGACAACACAGATATTAAACTCTTCTTTTGTGTCTTATTGGAATGCAAATAAAGTTAATTTTTCACGGGAAGTCCTGTACCTGCTCATTGCTGCATGCCAGTTTAAACACTGCATCGTGTCCCTGCAGCTCTGACTGGGGACATGTGGGAGAGCCAGTTTGTCCATCAGCAGATAGAGTCGGAGGCGGCAGAGGGCAGAGGTGACTGAACTGTGCCCGGCCGCAGTGGCTATGGCCTGGACACAGTCCCTCAGTGCAGTGGGGCAGTGCATCGCCCGCAGCATCACGACCTGCCACTCACACAGCTTCAGGTCCGAGTGGAATCTGGGACAAACAAGAAGTGTTTGTTTAGGCGGCTGGAGAGGCCGGTTAGACAACTCCTACTGTTCATACAAAATCTTCACGTACATGGATTATAGACTATCAATAATTGTAAAGCACAGGTGGATCAGAAACAAGTTCTTTTCCTGACAGACCAAAGCATCTAGCTCCAAAATGCTTGAAAAGACTGACTCTGCTGATGCATTATTACTCAGTAGATTGTTGCATCCCACAGGTAAACATTACGTAAACTTCCTATATAAAATAATTACAATTCTCTAGGCTGAAGCGCTAATCTTTTTTATATGAATAAAACTAAATTTCACCTGGATTGATCCATTGACGTGGTGCTTTAAACATGGTGAATGTAATAAAGCAGGATAAACCAATTTGAGAGACAAGCTCATCTTTTTGAATTAGGACACATTAGCACAAAATGGAGACAGATGAAAGTCGAGTTACCAAGGCTTTGAAACAATATGTTCAGCCTAATTGTCCCTGCTCATAAGGCTCGATGCACTGATACGTGATCGATCTTGTTCAACGCTAAACTAAAAACTCTCCCGAGTTGTCAAAACATAACATACATAACGGAAACACGGCTCTCTTACTCCCGTTTCGTCGACACGTGGGATCTCTCAAACAGCTCGTCTATCCCAGAATGCCAAGCCGTGTTCCAGGCCACCTGCAGGGCGTCGCGCGCAGGGGCCAGTGTCCAGAGGTCAGCCGAGGGAGGCAGGACGCAGCAGTGAGGGCTGACGGCGTGATGAGTGTCTGCGTGGAATGGGAGGTTGTACCTGGAAGAGATGGACACCGATCAGTAAAGATACTGAGTGGAAACTGTTAATATACTCCAAATACATGATACCTGCGTGTTACAGTCAGAGGCAGAGAGAAGGATGAGACTCTGACATTTGAACTTGATTTGTCAGACCTAGTTAGAAGAGTTGTTAAAAATATGATTATAAGTGATCTATTATAGGTGGCTTACGGTTACAAACTCACCACATTTCAAGGCTGGCTATTTCATCAAACAGCAACAAGAACATCAACACAGTCGCATCACTGCTGCTGCCTTTGTTTTCTTTCAATATTAGGGAAGCTATAAAAGATCAAAAACATCACTTTTTAAGAGAATTTCTCACAAAGTTTCTCAAAGACAAGTGAAAAGTGACTAGCATCAAGTTAAATCAATTCACATGCCTAACCCTTCCGAGAGCAAAGTAATGGGTTGGAGGCCAAGTTGCGTCATGTGCCAATTTGGAGCGTGACAACATTGTTAAGCACTGCACATCAGCTGGTGACATGTCATCTTCTTCAGGAAACATGCCCAAAGCAAGAGCACATGTACATACAGTTGTTGCCTAATGAGTTGCCTTCTGCCTGTACCTCTGAGCAGAATGAGGAGCAGAGGGCTGTGCTGTGCCAGGCGGTGTCTCAGAGAGGGATCCGCAAACACCAGCTTCCTCAGTATACACATACAGGGCTGCAGCAGGCCGTCCAGGCTCTGGGGGGGACAGCAGCGCAATCAAAGGGTGGTTACAAGAAGCAAGATGCAACCAAATAATCACACTGTGGCTCTTTAGTGGAGTGTTTAAATCAAATGCAAATGAGGTGAATATGCAACGGGCCGATACAGACAACAGGACCTGGAGGCATCCACACACATACGCTTGTTAGCTTGTAAACTGTCATTCTCTATGTTTCTTTTCTCTCGCCCTGATGCAGACAGACAGGCAGGACTGATAGCCCTGTTAGTAGTTCAGATTCAGAGTGTTAGGACAAGCAGCAGAGTGCAGTAACTACAGGGCAGAAATCAGCGCTGACCAGAGCCTGTCTGACACTATTACCACAGAGCATTTTATCCTTCTACGGAGCACACTTCACTGAGCCTCCCCTATAGCCAGTGGCAACATATGTTCACACATGCAAATTCTGCCATGGAGAGTATGTAAGTGCCTTTACATGCAGATTTCAAATTATCCACAGACACGCTGGGAATCCTAATAGGTATATGAAGTACCAAGCCCATGCATCTTTAACGAAGGCTCACCTTGTGTCCACGCACACACTCTGTGATAAAACAAATGACTTTGTCGCTTATCCCAAGATTCTTCAGCACTGGATGCATTGAAGTGTCTGTGAAATCAAAAGAGGAAAACATTTTTAAAGGCCTGTGTTTATTTGTCATATTGAACAGTTATAGCAAATGCTATGTTCATTATGTTGCTACTCTGGTGTGAGTGGAGCACATACAGCTGTGTGGAAAAACTGATAATCTGAGCTGTAATGTGCTGACCTTGAAGGACCACAGACAGCTGTTCAGCAGCAGATCTCTTCAGCGAGATGTCCACAGTGTCTGAGGCGAGGACACAAAACAGCTTTTCCACTGACTCCACCTACAACACCAAAAACATCAGTTAAACATTGTGGAAATTAGGGCTTTTAAACGATTTTTGAATCGATTTTCCTTTGAATAGCCTGATATCGGAAAAACGTTCTTTTTACCGCCGACGACTTTAGAAAATATCATAGAGACTTACATTTGGGAGAGGAGGGTTCAGGCTTTAAAATGAGCCCAGCCATGTTCTTCTAGGCCTCTGGGGGGCGGTGTAAAGTCGCATTGAAAATTTGTGTTGAAGATTTGTGTCAAAAAGTCTAAGTTAGCATTTCACAAAACTGCTGACTCTGCACTTTACACAATCACCCAGGGATTCAAAACGGTACTAGGTAAAAACTTGTTTTGTTTTTTTGCCTCTGTTTAGATAGTACATGGAGGGCAAAGTTATGGAGTTACATTTGTGCAAAAATGACCAAATCTATGGGGTAACATTTGGTGCAAAAAGATTGTTTTTTGTTTTCTAAAAGATGAAGAGAACACAGATGGCTCATAGAAGGTCAGGTTTATAGCCTTTTATCTTTATAGAAGCATATATTAGAGGAATAATAATCAAAAAAGTGCATTAGTTCTTCTGAGAATGTCTACCATAGCTATCCAAGTAAAACTGGTGCTGTGTGATATCCTTAACTGAATTGAAAATCAAAGTGAATCGTGAATCGAATCAGGCCTAATCCTAGTCCTAGTGGAAATGTGCAGCTTTACACAACTCTATTTTCATTTCGTACACACTACCTTCAGAACAGACTTGGTGCTGGTGTCAAGAGCAATGTCCACGGGATTTTTGAGGGAGTAGAGATTGGGGAGCGAGGAGATCACCAGCTGGTCCAGCTCTGGTCTGAGGGCATGACCCCCATCAGCTGTGGTCAGGTGAGGGAGAATCTGCTTCACTGCTGCTATTCTCACACTGTTGGAGGAACAAGGCACAAATAAGGAAAGAATCTCGGATGTATGAAGTTTTACAGTTCAATATGCAGTGGGATGCCGCCTCACTTGGTACCAACAAACTTTGATAATGTGTCCATCAAAAGTAAAAGTACATTTTCAGTTTTTCGAGGAGCCGGCTCACAAAAACTGACTGCGCACTAGCGAACTTCTCAAACTGATGTTACAAGACAACAGAGGTGTCGGCATTATACAGACAGCCTTTATACTACGGTATCAAACATGAAGACTCCTAATAATGCTCACAGCGCTTACACTACAAGGCCGAGCGCTAACACAAACAGAGCGAGCAGGGGAGCGGACTCACGAGGGCTGTTTGGTGAAGAGCAGACGGAGCGCTGCCTTTAGCTTAGCAGTGCTTGAAAACATGTCGTCTCTCGTCTCGTTGGACATGTCACTTATCAGCAGGACGCAGTTTCCAAGGGCCTCCTCGGTGTTGGCGTAACCCTGCACAAACGGCGCACAAGCAACTCAAACAAAGAAGGGTCCGATGGGGAATTCCAGCTAAGCGGCACAACAGTAAATAAAACATGCATTGCTTTGATTACGGGTGGTTTCATTTCATCTCTGGTTGATATGGCAGGCCCATCTCGGAACGGTCTCCTAGAATTAAATCATGCTAGACAGCCGAGTGAAAGTCTCATGTTTATTCATGAAGAATTTCAAGGCTTTCTGCTGGCTGAAGCTGAACAATTAATAAAAGCATGTTATTTCCTCCCAAAAGCAGCCAATAGAAAAGATACAATATGTAAATGCGAGAATAACTACATTTTTCTCCCTGGCAGCTCAATACGCAGCCTTTGTATTCCAGTAATGCTAAAATTGCAGTTTTGATCATAGTTTGCTCTGATACAAGGAAACACACCCCGCCACCTCCGCCTACTCCATGAAGATAATGCAATCAATTTAGAATATGAAGCCAGTCTATGAACTGTGTGGTACAAGCGCAATAGCACATTTTCAGGAAGAGCAATACCTGTAATATGGGCATGATCGGGTAAAGTGCCTCGTTCAGTCTGTCCCACAGTGATGCTGTCATCATCAATTGTCCCTTAAGCAGGAAGAGAAGGATATCCTTGGCAGCAGTGTGCACCTATACATCACAGGTGAACTGCTGAGTTAACACAGAGGCGCGGCAGATAAAACATTTAATACAAGCTGCTTTAAGGGCTGCACTATAAAACGTCTAATCATATATAAAACAGGTGACCCTTTGGGAGTTAATGTGGTCTTAAAAGCTACAAATTCGTCATTGTGCAATTCATTGTTGATTGGATGTCTTTCCTTTGACCCTGACCGAGAGTACAACCTTAAAGATGTGAGGGTGGAGTCAGTTAAACCCTGCATCAGCCTTTATCAAACTGTGGTCCTGTGCGCAGACCCCTTCTAGTTACAAATGGGAGTCTTTTGCTAACCCATTATGGGTTTGGTTACATTTGATTCTTCCTTCCAGTTTGGAAATAATGTAAGGCATTGGGGCAATGCTGTGTTAGATTCAAATGTTCCAGCAATCTCACCTTCACTCACTCATCACGGTTTATTGTATTCCCAAGTGAATTGATTGGTCTACAGGCACAACTCTCTCTCATTGGTATGTTTATCATTACAGATATGGATCAAGAGTCCGTATAGTCTTCACTCAAATGATACTTTGCTAAAGTTGGACTAAACTAGGAAAGACTGCAATCAGTTACTCGACTCCATCCACTTGGAACTTACTGCAGACTTAAAAATGAAGGATTATGTCCCTTTGAATAGTTTTTAGACTCTGGTGAGGTCATAGTCCAGATCATATGTGTGTGTGAATGTTGTATGAATTTTTATTGGTATAAAGACTGTTTAAAAAAAAGATTTGATTTGCTCTCCTGCCCACCTAGGCCAAGTCTCTATTATAAAAGCGGTTGTGGATCCCAATGGGACTAACTTAGGCTACATAAAGGTTTGGTAAAATAAATAACATTTAGTTCCATGGACAAGTACTAATTTAGTCCTGGTTTATGTCTATTCCTCTTTTTTCTAAATCAGGTCACCTTTTCTGCAAATAAAATGATGAATTACTCATAGGACGAGGAAATTTGCAAGGCAGTAATTGAAGCTGAGGGTTTGGAAACTACTCCTGTAAACAATAGGTGGCAGTCTCTACAGCCCCAAAACGAGTTTCCCGTAAGAACAAAAAACAACACACCTTTTCTGATGAGTCCTGCAGACCAAAAGCACTGATTTCATACAGCACTTTGCGGTGGAGAAGGAAGTGAATGCTGCAGCTGGCTGCTGGTCCTTGTCGTGATACATTCTGGATGCCAAGGCAGTCCTGGGATGTGATCACACCAAAGCACCTCATAAATTATCACTCGCCTTTCACTTGCACATGCATACTTAAATCCTCATTCACATTAGATGTAGCCTTATACCTGTACCAGTGGTTGATAGAATGGTCAGAGAATAGAAAGAGAAATAGATTGGCTGCCTGATTCTAAATGTCACATTGATTTTTTATTATTCACAGTCAAAGAAGTACGAGCTATTCATCTTGATCTGTCTTATTTACGCGCCTGTCCCTTAACAAAGGGCTCCACTTCATAGAAACATTAAGTTGTCTGAAACATTTTAGCCATGAACTTGGTTGTAAAAGAAGGCTTGTCCTAACCTTGACCAGGTTTAAAACACAGGCGTACGTCTCCATCTTGACAGATTGCAGTGGATGGGACAGCAGCTTGAGAAGAAGTTTCTGACTTTCGGTTTGAAGGAGTGGGCTGGGCTGATCAAAAGACCACCTCAGAACAGACACAATATGGTTACATAGGCAAGGGCTGCACAATTTGGGAGGTACGTATATCTTACTGTGATTTTCTGATCTGTTTTGTGATTGCAAATACATCGTTTACTTTGTCAGGGAGCATTAACATAAGACAGAAGTTTGAAATATGAGCTGCCAAACAAATGCAAGAATCACATGCATTTCCGATCGATTGGGATTAATTGTGCAGCCCTAACATACACATCAAGCAATCTGCAATAAAACTATACAATTGCAAAATAACTTACAAGTAAGCACACATCTGCACTGATTCTTTTATGACTGGGAAGTGCTGGTGAAATGGGAGCCCATCGATTGCGTGGTCTGCCAGTTCTACTAACTCAAGCCAGTTCTTTTGCCCCTGTACACAAAACACATGTAATTGCACTGGAAATAAAATTAGTTTTGAGAACATACTGGGATAATATCATTTCTTAACATGACAAAAAGCAACGCTGTGTACTCTTGCCTCTGCTTGTGCCTCCTTGAGAAAATTGCATGTCGATTCCATCCAAAGAGCGGCGCGGGTCACCATTCTGTAGAGGTCATAATGGTCTGAATTCATCTGCTCCAAATAGGCCACTGCTGTCTCTTGAATACCCGGTAAGGCACTTCCTAATGATGAGTCCAAACACAGATGAAAAATAGCTGTTGCTGTGTTTTCTGGAACATTGTCACAAGCCTGAAAATAAGAATAAAAAACACTAACTAAATGCACATAGACATGGTGTAATAGAGGTGTAGCCAAAAGCTCACAAACCTTCTCAGGAGGTAGGATGCTCTGTAGGAGTTTGATGGTAAATATGGCCGTTCCTGTATAAGCAATTTTGTGGTGAATCTGAGAACTCTGGGATACTTCTGCTGAAATGTTCTGATGGTAGCTTAGGACGTCCCCGAGCAGCTCCATAGATGCCCGCAGCTTTTCCTTCTAGAAAACCAACAGCCAAACATTGAGACAAAAAGCACACGCACGCAAATTGTGTGTGTCTACATCACATGCATGCTCACAGACACCAACTCTTTCAGCCGCGTAGTCACTGGCAGCCAGCCAAGAATAAAATTGTTCGTTCCAGGGGTTAGGAATTGAATGTAATCAGATTTCGGGGTTATTTTGGGACGAGATACAGATCCACCCTATCACAGTATGCATAAATTGGAGCAATCTATTCATAACCAGTTTGCGCTGAGACAATTTTAAAACAATTGAGGGTAAATGCCAGCAGGGGGCAATAGAAGCTCTGTAAATCAGCACAACTCGGCTGACATGAAGCGTTAAACCAATCCCCATGGTAAAACCTAGAGAGGTCTGGCACACAAAAGCTGCTCTCCACATAAAGATGACAAAACAGTTCTCAGGCTGCACGACTCTGGGCATGTATTAAACAGCAAAGAGCCATGGGGGCAAGGGCCTGACAAGTGGATAAGTCCCTCAGCACAGAGACACACTTTTTAACGGTAGGTGACGAGTCAAATAAATGACATTGTTTGGCAGATGAAGAACATTATTGGAAAACTGATTTTGCTGACTGTACACAAATAACAGCTGTACACAAAAACAAATGGTAAATATTAGACATTTTTTAAACCACCGTGAATCCTGTGTGACCTTATATAACTCGTTCAGCTCAAATACAGGAAAGTGATACCACTCTCCTCGACAATGGAGGGCCATATGCCTGTGTGTCTGTGGTAAATTGTCTAGTGACCAACCCCAGATCCCTTTTCCAGTGAAGTGCATCCATTCATCTACATAAGATCCTGTCATGTGTTGTGTTTGGACTTGCCAGCTCTATCCCCACCAGACTGCCATCGTCCCAGACCAGCTCAGAGACACTGTCCCCGAGCAGGAGAAGCGCTTCAGACAGCAGTTCCAGCACACGGTGAAACACATGTGAACTCTCTGAGGAAGAAGACACAGCAAGATCAAACGACTGATACAAGATCTGGACAGACATTGCAGAGAAAATATGTAAAATCGCCCTGCCTGTTTTCAGAAGGGGGATGGAGTTTTGTATAGTGGCCACAGTGAACTGCGCCAGTGTGAGTTGCTGTAACTGTAGCTCCAGACCGTCTTCAACACAAAGATCGGGTATGTCCAAATGGGCCACAGGTGACTGTGGCGTCTGTTGAGGGGCCAAGACTGTTGCTGAACCTCTGTGGGAGCTGCCACTTCATAAACGGAACAACGATAGAAGTGTTTTTGTATATGTTAATTTTATTGCCCCCATTATTTTTTTTCCTCAGTGCTTACAGTTATTCACTGGGGATTAAATAACACATGATTTAAAAATCCACCAAGCGATGAACATACCTATTGGATGTTGCATCCCCATCCTGGCCATCTCCTCTTGCTCTCTGTCCAGGACGTCCCACTACAGAGGGCCTGGGGGACTGCTCTGCAGCCGGGGAGGAGGTCTGTGAGTGCTGGGTCCCTCGCACCTCATGAGAATTTGAGAAGGAAGAGTTTTGGGACACTGGATCTGAAGTCACACAAAGATGAAACTGTAAAAATGTACCTATCAAACCATATTGCTGCTGGTGTCCTTCTATAGGTGCTCGATCGAGAGCATCCTCACATACTGCATGTGTGTGGTACAACAGCTGCACGGGAGCTCAGAGGAAAGTGCTTTGGAAGATCATTAACACTGCTCAGAAAATCACTGGCTGCCCTCTCCTCTCTCTGACAGAGCTATACAGCTCACGTTGCCTCAAGAAGGCCCAAACCATCACCAGGACACTCCCTCTTTCAATTACTACCTTCAGGCAGTAGGTACAGGTCCATTAAGACCAGGACAAATACATTTTAACAGTTTTTATCCAAGTGCAGTTGCCACACTGAATGCAGTCAAATGTAACCGTCCAGGTAGGCATAATGTTCACTGATGAGTGTCTGCGTGTGTGATTTTTAAGAATTAATTGCCTTTTAACAATTATAGAAAGTTTTTTGTTTTGGAATACACCAACTGGACTGCACTTAACATTTTGTTGTACTTGTTGCAATGACAATAAAGCTTATTCTATCCTATTCTATATTATTAGTATGTACATTTGGTTCACCTTGTTTAGTTGAGTAAAAACTTGGGTCCTGATGAAAACGCAGTCTCCTCCTCAGACCCACACAAAGCTGGCGCAGGCACGACAGGGCCTGGAAGAAGAGGTAGTTCTTCTCACCTTTACCAGAACCCAGACTCAAAAGGCTTAGCAAAATCTGAAACACAATTAATTAATAGACACAGAAAAGCACAGTCAACGTACGTACAAATTGCTAATAGAGAAATACCTCCTGCATTACAGTATAGAACAGTAGATGCGTTGTGCTGTTATAAACCTATAACCCATGGCTATACAAGGCTGTAAGTACCTTCACTATGTCCGGGCGCTGCAAGAAGACCTCAGATGGAAAATCTTGCATTATGACATCACGCAGAAGTTCACATGTCGTCCGGACCAAATTGGGGTTGCTGCTTCTTAATGAACTAATTAGAAATTAACACAGAAAATTGTGTTCAGTTTGAAAATGTATATATATATATATTAAAAAAAACATTAACAAATGGCACTTCATAAATCACCTTTCATTTGATGACAGTATATGTCGGTCTGTGTTTGTTAACGTGAGCCATGGAAACACAGAGAACTTTAAACATCTCGCAAACTCTTGTACTGTGTAAAAAGGCAGCAGACATTAATGACATAATGGTATATTATGGTTGTAAATGTTGCCATTGAGGAGACATGTGAGTGCCTTTTATCTTGTGGAACAGCGCATCTTTCTCACTTGGTAATCTCGTGTGGAAATAGCCTGTGTTTGGAGGAATCTCTTCAGTTGCAGGCACTTTGGGGGCTGTAAAACACAATTTGTAAAGTTAGGTGGACCAAATCTTCCGTTCCAACTTATTAACCATTTTCAGTCAAGTACCTGTTGAGGTGGTTGCCTGTGTTGTGCATGAATACACAATGGTGTGACTCGGCAGCAGGTCTGGAAGCTGAAACAGCTGGTCCAGAGCTCCATCTATGACAGCTCGCAGTCTGGGCTCCACTTTCGGAGACAGTTGAGAGAGGAAGTCCACCGCCCCAACATCTCTCAGCATCTGGGCAGCACTGGAATGCTTCGACGAGAAAGCATTTCACGTTTAACAGCTAAAACTATATATTGGGGGGAAATGTAGCAGCTTCACTGATACTACAGTACATACCTTGGATAATGTTGTGACCAGTTCTAGAACCTTTTCTTGCATTGGCACCTCTGGGAAATTGAACCACTCCAAAAGGTAAACAAAAAGCATTTTCTCTTGCACAATGTCAGCTACCGAAATGAGGGAGTGATCCAGTTTACAAATGATGTTTTTTAAAGCTCTGACTCTTATTTCCAACAAAGGATGCCCTGTAACACAGAAAGACAAAGTTAAAAGCCCTGTGATTTATAAGTTACTATTTTTTGTGTGTGCAAATGTTAGGTTAGGTAAGGTATTGTTAGCATTTCTATAGAAACCCTATTATTCTCAAATTGCCCTCGAGGAAATCTACACAGAGATGAAGTTAGTACAAAAGGGGCTAACGCAAACTTAGCAGATCGCATCCTCAACTATTAACAAAAGCTTCAGAGGCATCCCCACCGATTTTTTTGATTAGAGGCGCTAACTCCATTTTCAGCGTAATTATTGTTGGTTAAGTTAATGGCTAAACAAAACCATTTGCAGAGCGGTACTCCACTGGAGACATGTCAACAAATGTTTTTAACGTCCGCGCCAACGTCACTCCACTTCCGGTATAGACTGACGAGGCATTCAAGGTACAGCGTCTGTCGGACAAAACTCAAAACGCGTTCATGTGTGCGCACTGCGAGTTACTCCCATGGATGTATTAGGTTACTCCTTGGGAAAAAAAAGCTTCTTCATTTCATATTCAGCTTAAACCCTGCTAAACCTAAACCTAAAGAGCTTAGTATAATTAGTATTTAATTAGTCAATTTGAGAAACGAAGGCCTGTCATACTGATATGGTTGGGGCCTGTTCTGTCAGGAGGAATCTAAACATTAGACAAATATTGGCTTAGTTCATTACAATTGCCAATATTGCGATTTCTTCTTAATTAGAAAACAAACACAAAAAAATCTCTGAGCCTTGGGTTGCCAGATCCAAAACCAGGCAGGTGCTGAAAGGGAAGACATTGAAATTTTTTTGTTTCTTGTGGATTGGCCGAGGGAAATTAGCATTAAACTAAGACTGGAAATCTGCACTTGAAAGTTGTCACAGTTACCACCATGGAATATTCTGCTGCCCTGCACCTCAAAGCTCTTTAGAATGTTTTGATGTCACTTTGAACACAATCTTCTTGGGGTACTGTACTCGGCAGCACCTTGGCTCTGAGCAGCTTTACAGACACAGACCAGGTGGCAATATTGTTACATTTCGATCTTGAGAACCTGTATGTTTCTATCATTTAGACACCCTCATCTATCCTCACATGTTTGTGGTGTAACTGACTCTGTGACTGTTATTCCAATGCAATTTGACTGTTTTTTTTTGGGGTTTTTTTGTACAGCTTTTACAGGAATTTGAATAAAGGTAACATTTATTCATATTTTTTCAATTGCTGGGGTCAATCTAGGAAAAAACATCAAACATGTTAGAGCAGTGATTCTCAACTGGTGGGTCAGGATCTTAAAATGTAGGTCACAGAACCATTCTTTACCAGGATACATTTCTTTCAATATTTACAAAGAAATATATAAACCAGAGTCTGTTAAACTGTTATTGACTGTTGACTGTTATTGAGTGGTTTTCATCTAATTTTAGCTTTATGTTATGGAGGGGGGGAGCAATACTTTAGATTATATATAACAAATTAAATTCTTATTTGTGTCAGGGCTCATCGTCCAAGGATAATGGATGGGTCAGTATCAAAGTTAGAAAAGACAGACATCTATTGGGACATTTTGTCTCAATCTTATTTGAGAATCAGTATTACTCCGTATCATTTTTACAAAAAGACACTAGTTGGTGGCATTGTGTTAAAATATGTTTTATGGACAATGCACACACATGTATCTGAGCAAACACTCGAAAACAGCACATGAGCAGAACAGAAACCAGGAGTGAAAGATTTTGCACAAAAATGGCAAGGCAAGGCAATTGTAGCATTTATTAGATTCCTGCTGTATTTGTAATTTTAATCAAATGCGTTTCTCTGAGCAAATTAGGTCTAAAACAATATGAGTTTTCTGGCTTCTTAAATCAATATAAAATATAGAAAGTATTTAAATGAATGGATCCCAAAAATCAGCTCCCATTTAAGAGCAATAAATCCCATCACTAACTTAAATTGGGTGTAACAACTCACCCAAGCTTATCTTTTATTTTGTACATGGGAAACACACAGAATTGGCGCCGTTAAAACAAAACAAAAAAATTAGAATATCTGTAAAACCATAAAGGAAAGGAGAGAAATGGTATTGCAGTGGATGCTCTGACTGATTTTCAGGCAAAACCATGTTATCCCTGCAACAAGCTCAAGTGGTCCCTGCAGTCCTGTCACTGCTTGACATGGCTGCTGTACCCGTCTTCCGCTCCACTGCGAGTGTTGAGGATTTGAGGGTAGGCACAGAGGGGCCTCACAATCCCCGCCTGGTTAAGACAAAAGCCAGAGCACTGAGTCAAACCTGAGCCACGGTAGACATGTTGTTGTGTACATAATTTATGGCTGATGCAGCATTCATTTAAAATTAAGATGAAACACATGAAGTCTCCCTGTGTGCCGAACTGTCTCGTTAAATGGGAAACTCACGTCTACAGTGTTGACTTGTTGTTGATGATGCAATAGTTTGACTGGTGCTTATACATAAATTCAAATCATTTTATATATATTGATCTTGGGCAAGCAAGCCGGCCCCTGGAATGTCAAAAAAATTGCACAAGTTGCCAAAGAAAAATGTATTTATTCATGCCAAAACTGAATGCAAAATAGTTTTACTTATTTGTCAGTTTGTAAGCAAGAGAGACTTAAACCCACAAAGTAGTATTTACTTGTTTTTATGTAGTTAATGTCAGGCATGAAACTATCAAAGAGGCTAAAGTTATTTTGTCAGATCTAATTAATGTGTAAAAAAAACATTGCAAACATCTTCTCGTGCTCTTGATGCTATGTCTAAGTGTTGCTGTCTCCTGTCCTGCCTCTTGTGCCAACAGATCACGAACAGGCAGTCTGATCAACCCTAATAGGCTCTGGTAATTAGAGGCTTTGCATAGGGCCTGTCTGCACATAGCACCCTGAGCAGGTTTGGGAACTGCCATATGCTTGACAGTGTGGAAAAAAAAAATCTAATGTTGAGTATACGGCCAGGCCTGGACCAAATTAGCCAAGCAGTTGTAAACACTGCACACTTTAAAACAATGCTGACACTAATTAGGCAACTCATGTAGTATCATTTCAAAGTTCAAGTTTTAGCCACTATCAAAGTCTAGTGTTGGATGCTCTGCTTGATATTTGTGGGATACTAATTAAAGAGACCTCTCTAAGGCTAAGGCTAAGTGCAGTGAGGTTGAATTATTGTTGATATCAGAGATCAGACTGTTAACTTTATTGCCTCACAGGGGAAATTATATACAATACCATGAGAAGTACAATGCAAACACAAGATAAATAGCCTAGCATAATAAAAACACCATGGTTTAATTATTTCAATATATAATACTCATACATTTTAGTTATCTTTTATGCAAAAAATAAATAAACCATTGCTTGTCTTTTTCGTCAATTTGCCACAATAGTTGAGTTGATTTTCTAATTTTATGGAGTGGATGCTTGTATAGTGATCCTGAATTATTTTTCCTCTGGGATGTGAAACCAGTGAAACCCCCAACATCCCCGATGGAGGTGGTGCCTGATTTGCTGCGTCTGTGTCCGCTCCCAGAATTCAACAGGCAACAAAGGAAGAAAGGAAGAGGCCGTGAGCTACAAAGTGCTAGCCAACAAAGCAGAAAGATGTCACCTTATTTCGCCCACTGAATCGCCAGTGTTTTCCGTCAGATTTAGCGAAATACCAACCCGGCCTAAATAATCACATGCTCCTTTAGCTCCAACCCAGAGGGTGTCCAGAATAAAAGGTAACGATGTAAGTTTCCGATAGCCAATGTTAACACGGCTAGCTGGAATGTATAGATGGCGTTAGCGAGCTAGCTTCACATTTAGCCAAGCTACTATGGGCTAACCATCGCCAACAGTGCATATTTCTTGATAGACCAGCGTGAAATGAATGTCATGTCAAGCGAGCCATTGTAAATATTATTTGAGACCGGACAGTATACAATATGATAACGTTTTGTGAAAAATAACACATTTCGACACGGCTAAGCTTTGCTAGCTGTTTATTGTTAGCACAAAAGTGGTGAGATAAGCCATAGTTTTAAGCTAAAACGCATCCTTGGGATCTGGCTCTCGTTTTTCACCTTTTTGTATTTCTGATTTCTTTACATTTTATGTCTGTAGCATTTTATTGTTTTACTATGGTGCTTCAGAGTAGGCTAGGTACGTAGGCCTCAGCAGGTAGCTACACATGGCTAAGGTTATTTGAAGATGCTACATATGGAGACATACAAGAGTGTCAGGGAATAGGTCATAAATACGTATTAATGTGAAGGTTTTTAATGACAACTGTGTTGTTTTTATAGAATCAATTGAGTGGATGGAGAAATGGAATTTGACCTATCCAACTGAGTCACCAATTTCCTGGACATAATGGTGAGTAATCAGATTGCAGTTGTTCTGCTTCCATTAGCTTTATTTAGTGTTTCAGTCTGTCTGATGCACAGTTCAATCAGTTAGATTCACTTACGATCTAACTGATATTAATAGCAAAACATTTTTAAATGATCAAACAAAAAGTTGTCATTTGGTGTACATCGCCTGGCATTCAAGATTAATTCTGATTTGTATAGGTCCGTGCTTCAAATAATACAAAGCAGTCCATCCAAGCATCTAATGCATTAACATTCAACTATAATTTGAATAAGAAAAGAATATTATCCATGCATTTACTATAGTAATTACTATCCTGCAATACTTGTAACATAATAAAGAACAGTTTACTCTGAAACCATAAACCTGATGCACTGAACAGGCCTGTTTTTGGAACAGTGAAACCAACTAACCCTAACCCCAGATGTGTTATTATTGCAAACGTCTTATTTTCTTGTCTGCTGCCTTTTTGGCAAATCCAATGCTATGTGATATTGTGCCTAATTGCTTTGTACTGTGTTTCTGTTTGTTCAGAATTTTCCGACTCCACTGCATGTATGACCTGTCCCATGTGGCCTGATGGGGGAACACCGTGGATAGTGCTTTCATCAGGACACCAGGGGAGCTGTTGCGTGCCCCCAGTGTGGAGGGCTCACCAGGATGAAGAAGATCAGCCTTAAGACCATCCGAAAGTCCCTCAATATAAAGGGCAAAGAAGAGGGGGACTTCGTCATGCTTCAGCAGCCTCCGATGAACACGGAGTTTTCCAAGGAGGAGTCGCTTTTTGGAAGCTGCTACACCAAAGACCTTTCCGGCAGTGAGCTTGGTGGCGAAGAGGACAAGTCTGGGCAGAGTAAGAACCGGGGGAAAAGTGAAAGCCTTATGGGATCCCTAAAAAGAAGACTGTCTACTAAGCAAAAGGCAAAAGTAAAAAGTGGCTCTTCGGCCAATGGCTCACTAGATGATGATGATACATTTTCATCTTCATCTGTGCCGATCAGCTTTAATGATGTGAAAGCCCAGAGACCTCTTAGATCTTCATCTTTACGTAGTCACCATTATAGCCCTTCGCCTTGGCCTCTGCGCACAGTCAACTCTGAAGAGGCATGCATTAAAATGGAAGTCAAAGTTAAAGCCATGGTTCATTCCCCAAACCCAAGTCCAAATTTGAACAGTGTCCGAAAGGAATTTCATGATTTTCAAATGGAAGGGCTCTTTCAGGAACAAGCTGAATCCTTAAAGAACATCCAACAGCCTCAAAATGGCGAGCTGCATCTGAACCTTGATGAAAATGATGTGCCTGTGGTGCTGGGGTTAACGCCTCAGGACTACATCCAGTACACAATGCCTTTAGATGAGGGAATGTACCCTGAAGGGTCCCACTCCTTTTGTCTGGACAGCTCATCTCCTATGGAGGTGGTGACGGAGGCGGACAGTGGGTCTCTCCACGCTGATCAGGTTCAGGAGGAGCATGAGCTGATGAGGGGAATGCCTCCAGATCTCTTCATGGACACCTCAGTTAATGGACTTCTTATTAGTTCTTCTAGTATGATGCTGCGAGGCTCTAGAGTTGAAGTGCAGCCTCCCCTCTCACCTCTGTTACCCCCCGTGACTAGCAATGTACTTCTTTCTAGGACTTTTTCAGGGTTTGCCTCCTCAGACAGCCAGGTTGCAGAGAGGGTAAGGCACCACCTGAACTTTGACCCCAATTCAGCCCCCGGGGTGAGCCGTGTGTACGACTCTGTCCAGAGCAGTGGGCCTATGGTTGTGACCAGTCTAACAGAGGAGCTGAAGAAACTAGCCCGGCAAGGCTGGTACTGGGGTCCAATAACTCGCTGGGAGGCAGAGGAGAAGCTTGTCAACTTAGCGGACGGTTCCTTCCTAGTCAGAGATAGCTCTGATGACCGGTACCTGCTCAGCCTGAGCTTCAGGTCCCAAGGAAAAACACTTCACACTCGCATTGAACACTCCAACGGACGCTTCAGCTTCTATGAGCAGCCTGATGTAGAGGGACACACCTCCATAGTAGACTTAATTGAACATTCAATCAGAGACTCGGAGAATGGAGCTTTTTGCTACTCTAGATCTCGCCTACCAGGGTCCGCCACTTACCCTGTGAGACTAACTAATCCTGTTTCTCGATTTATGCAAGTACGCTCCCTACAGTACCTCTGTCGCTTTGTTATTAGACAATACACTAGAATAGACCTGATTCAGAAACTTCCCCTGCCCAACAAAATGAAAGATTATCTGCAAGAGAAGCACTACTGAGGACTCCACAGGACCGGGTCAGGGCGGTTTTGCACTTTGGTGTGTAGTACAGCCATGTGAATGAGGTTCACAGAAACCCATGGTTTTAGACGACTGGCTCTGGCTTATGTCCTCATAACTCTCACTGTCCTTTCCTTTTATCTCATTGGTGTTGTTGCTGGTTTACTTCCATAACCAAAGGACAAACTATTGCAAATATTTCAAATGCATTTGGATAGAAAAATGATGTAGCCAAGTTTCTTTAATAAGATGCATCATTCACATGTTAAAAGTTGTTTTGGTTATTTTGGTGCATGTAAGAAAATATGCATTATTGAATTCTACTATTGTACTTCAACCCAAGAATTGTACATTGGTGATAGAAAAAATAATTGCATTTTAAGAAAAGCAAAGGGAAAAATTTGGCCTATAAGGACTTGGCTTAAGCTTTGATTGTTATCGTGGTCAATGATTGATTGTAGTTAGTCCACTATAAAGGACATATTGGCATAAAAAAGAAATTACAAATATTTGCATAGTAGTTTTATGGCATTTTTATCAAGTTAATTCATATTAACCATAACTTCATCAAAAGGATTTAGACTTAACAACTTAACCTAAAAACTGAAGGTTCTGACTATGCTGTATTTTCATGTTATGCTGTTGAGCATAAGAGCAATTAGTTAATGTACTCATTGTTTCTTTGTCATTACGACATGCTCTTAAATGGACACATTAGCTCAGGCCTAAACAACTTGTAATGCTTGTACCTGCATGTATGTAAGGCTTCAGTGCCTCTTTGTATTGGCCAAATAGAGCAAAAGATGTAAACGAAAACTTTAATTGGGAAGCTTCAAATTACACAAATCACCCTCAATTGCCTTTGTGCAAAATGATCATGTATTTGTCCCGGGTCGCTTCTCTGCAGGTGTTTAAATCTCACTCCTAATCGTACCCTGGCCCCAGATCAAAGCAGGGCTGAAGTGGTGTTGGTAAAGGCCACTGAGGGAGCAGACGACTATCGCTCTGTCACTGCTTCGTGTTGACACCAGTGCCACGGACATTTAACAAATCCTAACTCCGCCGCATCTTCACAAAGCTGCACTACCCCTCTGATGATCTCTCCTTGGCTTTCTGCGCCAGAGCAAAGGGAAGAGCACACAGTATGCTACGCAAGTGCTTTATATGGATAATATGACAGGGAATTGTCTTTGTACATTATGAATGAGCATCTTTTGACAACAGTGTCCTTAAAAGTGTTTGGAAAGTGGTCTGCCGGGCGACTTAGTAAGACGTTAGTTGTAGTTTTAGTTTAGCCAGATATTTTGATGTCTGAGGAAGTTTCATGATCCTAGCACAGCAGAAATTAGATAGGAACTTTGAATGGTGTTGCATGTTTAAAGACTTACAAATCTAAAGCTTTGAGTTGTATAGGAATGAAGGATCTAGGTCGTGTGTTTGGCTGTGTAGAGAGATGTTTTATTCTGTCACAAACAATGGCTGGACATTCTGTGTACCAGAAGTGTTTTTATTTAGAAAATCTTCAGTGGGTTGTTTTTCTTTTGACACTTGCCATCTGGGGGATGAGGCTGTACAAAAGGAATGTACGCTAGTGTGAGGTATCATTTATCTGCCTGCAGACCGTTTCAGAGCATGAGAATCCAGAGACTGACACTGACACATTTTGCACTTGAATCCATTGACGTGCTTGGATCCTCTCCTGCCAGAAGCTGTCCTTCAGATGGTGTTTTTTTTCTTTTTTTTTTTTGAGAAAATACTGTCAGTCATTTGCCTGATTTGTTCCTGTAACTGTTTAAATGTTGTAATTGTTTTCTCATGGGATACAAAGGGTAAGGCACCAGCATAATATCCATGCCTCTGTTAAGGATGATGGTGAGAATGTGGGCTACATTTAAGTCCTTTGACTTTGTTCATTTGAAATGTGAAAGTAAAATGTCTCTCTTTCAGAACATTGTTCTTCTGATTTAATTTGTGGTCATTGACCAGCAGTTTCTTATGGCATTGCTGCTCTTTCCTCTAATTCCTCTAATTTAGTTCATATTGCCTCTGATGTGTCATTGACTGTTCAGACCATTTGGATGCTCAGTGTGCGTCTAATTGATCATAGGCAATGGTTTACAACAGTATGTTGAACTGTCCAGCCCTGTCCCTTTGTTTACCCTTATTCCATGTGAACATATTGGTACATATTTGGACACCTTTATTTCCTTATTGTAATGTGTTATACACATTTGTGCTGCTTATGGATATGATTGCCTTTCCTGTATTATACAATGGGGGACAGAATGCCTTCATTTTAGATGTATGTACATGTAATGACCTTGGTTGTCATCTTGGGAGAGCGAATTTAACTTGTCAGTTCAAAGAACATGTAGTGATTAGATGGCTCTTGTAGAATTATGTTGGTTACTTGTCAAATCTCTTTTTGTATTTTCTTTGGAAAAAATCAGCAGTGATTGATTGCACATTTTGGATACAGTTCAAGAGTTTTTGTATCTGCCAATTATAAATTATAAATAAAACTATATTCTGAAAACGTGAAGAGTTTCTCATCAATATGCAGTATAACATAGCTTTGGTGTGGCATATCTTTAAACTGCGATACCAGTGCTTAATGGTCCCTGTATGTAATGAGCAGCATCACAGCAGTCGGAGACGTTTCCTTCTAGTAAGAACAGGCTGCAAATCCCAATGCTCCATTTAGTTTAATTTACAAAGACGATCCTTAAATACAGCTGCGCAGCATCAGATCTCCAGGGACAGATTAGCTGCAAAACTCCACTGCTTTAAGTCTCTGAAGGAGCGAGCAGGGATGGTGTGGGGTAACAATGTCAGATTTGGATGTGAATGCGCTGCTGTATGGGCCGCATGGTGATGAGGAGGCAGTCTTTGTTAAGTGAGTGTCTGACAGGCCTCTATGTGCTTCTGAGGTGAAGATACAGCACTGTTTACGCCTGCCCGGTGCGCCATGGTTTATTCATGGCACTCGCTGGTGGTCACATGTCACAGGGAGATGCCTCACTCATGAAAGTGCGCCTTCATCTTCAAATTTGCGACTTTTCAAACTGTTTATATTCAGAATTTAACATGAGCTGCTATACTTTCCTTGCCAGGCTTGTCAGGATGCAACGCGGCTTCTCAGCGGTTTAAAATCTTCTGCAAACATTATGATATTCTGCTGCCTCACTTAAGACACCTGGCTGAGGAGGACACACTTGTCACTGATATTAATTGACGGTATAGTATTATTTTTTGTCAAAGCTTGACAGTTCTCTATCAACAATGTCCTTTTTAGTCAAATCGTGTGCAATACTGGCAACATTTACATGCAGACCAACAATCCAATTTTTGTGATCTGAAGTAAGGAGCACAATCTGATACACATACTCTGATTTCGATGTGATCTGGTTTGTGTCTGATATTTCACACCCCTTATATGCTAACCAGGGAGATACAGCAAAAATGGTGCAAACTAATAGAACAAAAATAGGCTGAAAACATTAAAGCGTATCTTGGTAATGGTATCCAATAAATTCCAAATTTGATTAAAGAGGGAGCGCAGTGTGCAATTAATAGTCCAGTGGTTTTGGCCGCTGTACCTCATGATGGAACACTGTTTTATCCTCAGTCTTGTGAGTTTCTGACTCTGAGAATTTGCTGAATGTCTTTCCCCGTTTTTCACCCTGAGTTGTCCTGCACTGTAAGAAAAAAATCTGTAAAATATCACCAAAAAATGACCATGAAATTGTCCGTTTTTGGTGCAGAGAGTCCTGTTAAATTGGTGTAATGTAAATTAAAGGAACACTGTCCGTAAAACCCTTGAAGGGGGGAAAAAAACATGTTTTTCCGTATTCTAAATGACGGAAATGTCCTTAATTTCTCTTTAGTCAGTATTTCTTGGATCAAGACAAGCGCAGACATGTTTTTCAAAGTAAAACATTTATTTACAGCACAACACAAAGCATCCTTAACATCACAGAAGAAACACATCTTTAAATATAAAACACAACCCGTCAAGTTTAGTATTTGTTAGTGAAATATATACATTTCATATTACCTTTTAGATGAACAGTGTACATGTACCTGTATATAAGACAGTCCTGATTGAGCTGAAGATCCAGAATGTGATGATGTTGAAGTCCTCTCAGTTTGTCCAGATCTGAAGACTTTCTGAAAGGACATATGGGAATATTAACTCATCCAAACATTTAATAAATTATAATAAATACTTTCCTGAATCTTAAGAGGCTCAGACTGAGAGGGTTCTGTGGATGTGGAGCTGATGTTACAGACGGTCCACATCTGAAAAGAGTTAGAGCCTGATGAACAAATGACATGTCAATACATGATGTAATGACTCAGCTGCTGTGGAGAGGGAGAGACAACAGTTTTCTGGTGGAAAACAAAGAAATACAACATGGAGTAAATGTGTAGATCTTACACTTCAGTCCAATGGAAAGACTACAATAGGAATAACAACAGATAAATCTAAATGAATGTAGTTTTTACTCACCACAGAAGTTGCTGCTCTCCTTTTTCCTGCTTTGGCAGTTATTTTTCCCACAATGCAATGCT
>OMNZ01013917.1:0-11379 GCA_900303255.1 Lesueurigobius sanzi | reverse complement strand
ACATAAGACTCCAGGCGGCTCAGAAGGATGCTGTGGTCTACAGTATCAAAGGCTGCAGACAGGTCAACAAGTACAAGGATGGCGGATTTCCCTTCGTCAACGGTTAAAAGAAGGTTGTTAAAAATTTTTAGAAGAGAAGTTTCTGTGCTGTGCCGTAATTTAAAACCAGATTGGAACTTTTCTCCAATTTCATTAAAATCGAGGTAGGCTTGTAGTTGGTTATAGGCAACTTTCTCTAAGACCTTAGACACAAAAGGCAATTTGGAGATGGATCTAAAGTTAGACAGCACATTAGGGTCAAGGTCGCTCTTTTTGATGAGCAGTTGGACCACAGCATGTTTCAGAGCAGCAGGAAAACAGCCAGACATGAGCGACATATTTACAAATTCAACAATGCATGGGCCAAAACAATCAAAACATTCCTTAAATAAGCGACTTGGAATAGTGTCTAGTGAACAAGCAGAAGGCTTTAATTGTTTCACAATTTCAGTCAATTCACTTAGAGACACAGGATCAAAACATTCAAAGGAAGCTTGGCAAACTGGTGGAGCCACTGGGTCCACAGCAGAGAAAGGAGACAATCTAAGACCTGAAATTTTGTCCCTGAAAAATGTCATAAAATCTTCACAAAGAGTAGCTGAAGGCTCAACAATGTTCCTGTCACCCGGATTTACAAGGGATTTCAGTGTGTTAAAAAAGAATGGAATAGAATAGAAAAATAGAACAGAAAAAAACTTTATTGTCTACCATGCTCAATGATGGCAGAAATGTGTCTTTTTCTTGATCGTTTACATCCTCAATACAGCCACACAAATTCCAAATAATGGTGAGTGGAACAGACTGAGCGACATTGGGGGCTACAACTTATTCAGCTCCTGATGGCACAGGGCACAAAAGAATTCCTGCACAAGTTCTTCTTAGCACAAGGAAGTCTGTATCTCTGCCCTGATGGAAGGAGCTCAAAGTGGTGGGACCGTGGATGGCTATCTATGATCTTATAACTAAGACAACGCACTGCTCTACTGTGATGTTGAACTGAGTTTGTGATTGGCCTGTGATTTTACTGCCTTGTTTTACAACTCTGCGAAGTTTAGCTTTGTTTGGCCAAACCAAGAGACTATGTTGCATACCAGTACACTCTCCACTATAGGGACTGATACCTTGTTTAGATAGGGTGACTGACTGCAAAACCTCTCAGCTGACGCAGCACGAAGAGCCTTTGCTGTTCTTTCTTGTAAATACATTCAACATGCTCGTTTATGGTAACTTTTCATCAATTATTTGAGCTGAAACACCTAGTAACTTTCTTTAGTGCTATCTAAACTTGCTATCTAAAGGAAACTATTTTTTTCTGTACCATTTTTTCCCTGATACCATTACTACCCACCATACTGGTATCGTTCAATGGTACCTGGCCCTACTAGTAACAGCTTACTGTTTCTGTATGCTTAGTTAAATTACAACTTGAAACTTTGCTTCTGGCAGTCATTCATTGTGAGTTTTCTGTATGCTCTCAGTTGTCCAGACAGTTAGTGTTGTTAGCCACCGTTCCTATTACATCATTTTTATTCATCCAATAAATGAACTGGAGTGGTCTCGTTTGTCAGCAGTGAAATAGCAGAGTCGGAGAATCTTTTATCACGCTATTAATTGACGTTCAGTGCTGCGGTGGTCAGATGATAGTGATTTGTGGTTATAACTGTACAGAAGCCCGCTCCTTAACTAGTGTGATGTGTGACTCCTCCTATGCAGAATGCTAAGAATAGTTGTGGAAGCCAATGATTCACATGGACTGAATTACATGACTTATTATGGTTTAGTAAATCACAGCTCTGCACTTCCCTTTCATTTACAAACACGACTGTTATGCATCGCAATATATGTTCTGATAAGTTTGAGCTCAGCGCAATCATAGAGTGGTTTTGGACACTTTGCGTAGAAATGATGGACATTTTCTGTACTAAAGTTCTGTACTAAATCCGAAATAAGAACATTTGCTAAAACAGATACCTCAGTGAAAAATACCACAAAGTAAAACAATCATAACATGTGTTTAATATTGTATTGTAACCAGTGAAGTTGAGCATATTTGATTCAGAAAAAAAGAGTTTATCAGGCAGGTAGACAAGGCTTTCTACAACCTGCTCTTAGACTCTTAGGTGACACAGCCCAACTGCTGAAATAACTATATGCTATATTTTACATTTCCGTTTTCGCATGACATCGTCATATTAACTTTAAATCTCTCCGTGTCACATTTCTTTTGAAGACCGAACAACTGGGACCCAAGCGGTTTAGCATGAGCCGGTCTTTTGTCAGAAACCCAATCCTGTCCACGTGAGCGTCTGTAGCCTTCCTGTGCGTCCACCTGTGAATTTTCCCAGACCTCGCTCCGTGGATCACGACTAAGAGCGACAGCAAGGTTTGGGTTGTGTCAAAGGGAGTGCTTTGAATGAAGGGCGCACGTAAGGAAACAAGTGGATGTGTCAGCGTGGAATGGCGAGGACCGGAGAAGAAGATGGGAGCAAGTAGAAACATGACTGGAGCTGGTCTTGTGTCAGCCTGCTTGCATTCTTTGCTGCCATGTGTGTTTCCATAGCAGCATATTCCACTAATAATAGGAATAAAAATCTTACTAAACAAACAAAGCTTGTATAAACATTTGATTTAGGAGATGCTGCTGGCTCAGTTGGCTGTTGATTTGCAGTTGGCTGTTGCTTGTTGTACAGATAATCCAGGCAATGTCAAGCCATCTTCACAGCAGTAAATCTATCTTATAGCCATCTTTCTGCCGTACTGCGGGAGGGTGATGTTAGGACACCAAGCACTGTCCAAGAGGACAGCTTCTCCCTCATGAATTTCATTTGTTGTTATTTGTTTAGTTTAGTTTATTCCATCAAACAAATTCATTCCACAAAAAGGGAAAAAGATACAATACAATACAAATGAGCCAACATGCAAAATAGTGATCGAAGGATTTAGGCTGAAGTTAAACTTATTTTGTCTAACCATGTACAAAAACTGAAGTAAAGCTTCCACATTTAGGGCAATAAAACCCCTTCCAGTAATAATTGTGTTGCAGTATATCAAACTGAAAACAGTATCAGTGATAGGATCTGTCCATTACAGAGGCTTCTATGCCATATCTGGTTCAACCAGAAATCAAACTGAAGCTGTCATTTAAGAAACTTAAAGCTCAATATTTTTCAAGAATACTAAATTTTAGATGCCTTTTAAATGTTTTAAAGTATTAGATTTTTTTTTTTTACTCGTCCAGGTTAATTTTTTAAGAGAGAGTTTAGTTTTGATTGTGCTCATAATACTTGTGTAGCTTGTGTATTTGTTAAATATCAATATGAATTGTCTCTCAAAAATTACTTTTTGAGCTGAAACGCTGGAGTAGATCTTTAATTAAAATCTAAAATGGAAAATGTTCAATAATGGTATAGTATTTGCTCTCAATGCACAAACCGCAAGCTAAATAATCCATATTTATATTCACATCTTGCCGCAGGGATGCGAGCTTCTATTGTCAGAATTGTTGTCTTGTATTCTCTAAGGAAGTTGGCTGAAATCCCTGCTCTGCTTCACTGATGACTGAATGAGTGTGGTGGCTCTCTTAATGCTCATTTAATGTCTGTGTAATAATCTAATAATGAGCAGCAAATAATCATAATTTGCCTAATTGGCATAGCTTATTGGCTAATGACCAGCTTCTATGGATTTCAGCGCTTGACTCACTGCACTAAAGGCTGTATTTCTCCCTCTGCTCTATTTGCAAATCAAGGATTTGTTAATTTGACAGGACCACTCAGTGTGTTGATAATAACTACAATTTAGAATCTTTTCTTAATCAAATCTGAGGCTCTTTATATTAAGTGCAGAACAAATTATTGATATTTGTGAATAAGACTTTACCTGAGGTAGGAAAAATCAAAGTTCCCCCCTTGTCCAATTTAAAATGGATTTCAGGATTTTTCTAACTGTTCTAAATAGATTTATTAAGTCAGTGGTGTTGTCGCTTATAGGTATTTACTAAACTTTGGTAATTGTGCTAGCTGAATTGTTTCAGCAAGTAGAGCACCAAAGCTTAAGTGCCAAGACATCTCTCCCACACACACTCTGAACCTAGATCCCTGCCATGTCCATCAATACAAATGGACTGACCAGTTGTCTGGAGAAATTAAGCCAGGATTGAATAAGGAGGTAGACTGTAACTGTGATGACTGTCAAAGGCCTCAGTCTGAACTGTATCAGTTTGTTACAAACAGCAAGTGGAAAAAGATATCACAAAACAACAACTCCTGTGTCCATCTGTATAAGGGAACAGCACAGAGCATCCAGTGGAGCAGAGGTGTGGGAGATGGCCGTTTGATTTCATGGATGTATGATATTGAATATGTGATGCAGGACATTTGCTTCATCCTCTGCTTTAAGTTACGTGAAACAACCCAAATGATTTTGAAGCTGCAATTGTGATTCCTGCACAGTGACGTTCTATGCTGTGAGAGTTATTTCCTTCCGTAACCTTTACATATTTCTCAAATAGTTTTTCATGGCATAATTGTTTACATAAAGGAGTGAACCATGAGACGGCAAGCTCATATTTTACTTCATGCAACTCTTGCCTGTCGTGCCGCTATCAGAAGGTAGTGTATTCATGACCCCAAGCCTGCTTCTAAAACTCATGCCATTGAAAAGTTGCATTTGGCTTTCAAAGTCTTAACATCTTGACCTATTTATTACAACATAAATTTCCAACAATGACTTTAATGAATGATCTGTAGTATATTGTACTTGACCAAAGGGCTCAACAGCTCATCATCACTAGCATCTGACCTTCACTCTCCAGATCGCTGCAGTCCATCGGTTTGCAGGGACCAGAGCGGACATGGCTCTCGCATGTTAAGACTTTATGCTAAAGTGCTTAGAAATAGGATGATGACGTTTTGGCTGGAGCCCAGCGGATGTCTCTGCTCTAAATCTTTCTGTCATCAAGCTTTCACCGTGCCGCACTGTCCTTGAATGACAGGTCCTACCTCCTGCTGGTTTAGATCAAACTGTGACCCCTGACCTCCCAGGAGAGTGGAGATAAACTGATTTTTACCACAGATCACGCCATGCCCAGTGCAGGATTGCCCTCGCTGGCGGTTTCGAAGTACCCCGTGGCCTGTCGCTTTTTGTTCTAGGGGCGAGATTCTTGGGCTTGCACTGTCCCACCAGCAAACGCCCAGAATGTAATCTAGCACTTGCAGAATGATTTCAGCAGATGGCCGGAGCAAAGCAGACCTGCCCTGAATTCAACTTCTTCTGAACGCATCTCCAAGTCTGACGCCTCTTCACTTTCTTGGCTTTGTGGCCCTCGGCAGCAAAAATGTGTGTGTCCTGCCCACTGGGAATGTGCGCATAACACCTGTCGTGGTCACAGTGGCACTCAGAGGTTTCAAGAGGAGGAAGTTAAAGCGATGTACTTTATCTAGTCGGTTGAAACTACTGAAGCTGTCCTTGTATGATGTGCTTCATAGAGATACAGTAGTGCTCAAAAGTTTACATACTCTGGCAGAATGTCAGGGTATGAACTATATTCATAGTCAGTGGTTGCATGAAGCCATTTATTGTCAAAAAATCTTTTTGTTTTACGCTTTTCAACTGGAGAAACTAGCCAAATGTCCCTGATCAAAAGTTTACATATTGTGCATCTTCAAACAAACATCAATTGTTTTCAGAGAGTCCTGTATTTCAGCTGAAGTGAGTTTTTCTTTGCTCCTGAACAGTTTTCCTGGCAGTTGTTGAAGGTCATGTAAAGGTTAGATCAGAGACATTTGAGTAGTTTCTGTTTTATTATGATTTCAAAAGCGTAAACTCAGTTCTTTGGCAATAAATGGCTTCACACAACCACTAACCATGAGTGGGGAAAAAAGTGTTATCATTATCATATTCTATGAAAAATGGCCATGAGATTAAAAGGGTATGTAAACTTATAAGCACAACTGTAACTTAAAATGGGTAGGGTTTTTGCCGTAAGAATAGTAATAGTCAAGCTCATAATTTCAGATCTTGTGTAAATCTTGACACTAACAAAATATGTCTCTTTATGAAATATAATGGCATTGTAACAATAGTATCCGTGTGCCGCTCTGAAGACATTGGCACATACTATTTGTGGATTTGAACCACTCAATTTAAAAGGTTAATGCTGCCCATGGGGACATTCCAATATTCTCATATCACCGCTGGAGTCTTCCACTATAATAGTATAGAATTTCGCATATGCTCAAACCAGCTTAGACACAGTCAATTCGTCTTCACAGATTGTTCCCTCGGGGCCAATATAGTGGAAAGTTAGACCCTTTTACTAGTTATGTCTCTATGGCAGTCAAATTTCCACTTCATGTGATAAAGGTATCCATGTCGCAAATACAGGAGGCCTATCGCAGCACTTAAAAGGTGTTGCCCCTATTCTTTAGCATTTCAGCTATAAAAACGAGCCTTATCATACACAAGAACTCTGATTAGGTTCATATGGTCTTCTAGCGACGATGCTAGTTTCTTTTTCTTATAGACAGACCTGTGTATTTGTATTTATTAAAACTAAATAAATGCAGAGGTCTGGCTATAAGAAAAAGAAACTAGCATACACAAGAACTTAATATTTGGCTTGCAGTTTAGGAGGAAGCACATACAGCTTGGTGTTTTTGGGGTTTCTAAGCAGCAAAACGAGGCACCTGCAAACCAAAGGGTGATAATTACATCATCCGTCACATTATGTCTATTCAAATTTCAAACATAATTTGCAAAATGTGCCTCTTTTCAAACTAAGCGTGTACAAATTAGCATGGTTCTCCTATGTACTTGTGTGTGGAGTGTGTCATTATGCCACCGTAGCCGTGTCCTTTCATGTGGTTTGGCTGTAAAAACTGTCTCACCTCATCAAAGATGAAGAGGAAGGTGTCTGTCGCCTCTGCTTAGTACAGTTATATCACACGCTGTTGCAGACTGGGCCTCCGTGCGCTCACACACACACATCACTCACACACAGTGCTGTCGTGAGCCAGACCTGGTTGTGCCATGAGTGGGTGGGAGAGCAGGGTGCTTCCTGTGGGAACATAGGTGCCCATTGTTGGGTGGTGGGAGCGACGGGCACACACACAGGCGAGAGAAGGTGACGTAAAACTGGACCGGAGCCCAACTTTTACTGGGACAGCAGCGAGGTGGCAGGACTGTGGGGCATTAGCTGTTCTAGTTTACATACGCTATAGATGTTCAGACAGTTTTTTAGTCTGTTATCTGGGGTGGAGTTTACAGTCAAGTCCCAATTCCCACAGTGAACTCAACATCATTACTCATATCTAGGGCTGGGTACTGTTTGGGGCGACAGTGGCGCAGATGGTAGAGCGGGTCGTCCTATGATCGAGAGGTCGGGGGTTCGAATCCCGGTTCCTGCAGCTGTAGACTGTCATTGTGTCCTTGGGCAAGACACTTCACCCACAGCCTGTATGAATCTAGTGAGAGAGTGAATGTGTGGTGGTGGTCGGAAGGGCCGATGGCGCAAATTGGCAGCCTCGCTTCTGTCAGTCTACCCCTGGGCAGCTGTGGCTACAATAGTAGCTCACCACCACCAAGTCTGGAGTGAAAGAATAATGCCATGTAAAGCGTCTTTGAGTGTCCAGAAAATCGCTATATAAAACCAATGCATTATTTTGTTTTCAATATCAGTGCTTGATGATACTTGGTTTGCAATACTGGTACTAAAATATTGGTCAATTATTGCATCTAGGGCCGAAAGAACTAATTGATTATTCAAATAGTTGTCAACTATTTTAGTAATTGATTCATCGTTCCTGGTGCATGTCGACTAAGACAGAGCAAGAAGTACATCAAAAGTTTGTATTTTTTGATGTAAAAACATTTTGTCTCTAAAGGTATAGAGACAAATATCTTGATGATATTTTTACAGATATCATCAAGATATCTTGATGAGTTTAAATTACTAGAATGAAGTATTTTGGAGTAATTCTGAATTCCTGCCAATGGAGACTATTTGCATTTAAAATAAGTAAAGTAAAATTAGGTTTATTATTATCTAATTTCAAGTGCTATATACAGTATATTTTTTTGTTATTTTACTGCCAAAATACTTTCATTGGCAGATAATTTTACTCATCTGCTCAAATCACCGCAAATACTTATTTCAAGAAGGTTGTACCTTTTTTCAAGTTTTTTTGTAAATATTTTACCTCCCAGACCAATATCTAATCCGAGCAGAATGACGACTTTCTCTATGTCTCATTTGTCCCAGACTGAATCCTAGAGGTTCTGAGCTTTCAAACGAGGAATGGCACGTTCGTATTACTTTGATCATCCTACAAACATTACCTTTAAGTTTACTATATCCAGATGTCCTCGAACGACGTAATTTTAGCTTCAGGCGACATAAAAGTTGATAAAAATACACTTTCCATACGCATGTTTTGGAGCCAAACAATTATCGGCTGATTAATTGATTACCAAAACAATCATTAGTTGCAGCTATAATAGTATCATACTGGTACATAGTGGTACCCAGCCCTACGATTCAGAGAAATGTAATCCCAAATATGCAAAGTTTTTGGGATTGCTGCAAAAAGTAATCTACAATTAAATAAAATCTTCTCGAAATCAGTAAAATTTACTGATTTAATTAGCCCTCGATTTGAGAAACTAATTTCAATAAATTTGCCATCGGGGTACGTTTTTTTCCACTTAAATTAAGAAAAATGATCAAAGGCACTAATCTTTACTTTTTTCAAGAATATACAAATTGTTACCAGACTTTTCATGCAAATTATGTTCATGCCCAGTTTGTTGACAAGCAATAATATAAAATAAACCTTTGTATAAGGCTAGATACATTTATTTTATGCTCAGTGAGTTTGAGCATAACATATGTCAGGGGTCCTCAACTGGGGGACCTGGGTCCAAATCCAGACCTCCAGAGGCTTCAGTCCGGACCCCAAAGCATTTTCATCCTCAGTATACTTTATATTATCTAAGGCTGAATGATCAGTTAAATAATTAGTTGCCACAGTGAATTAAACTAGCAAAATGACTGATTCATTGATCAGTTCTGCTTTGTAAATAGAATGTGCTTAAGTTGGACATGGTTAAGACCAATGACTGCATATGTCCGGACCCCGAATATACTGTATGTAGAAGGTGCCAAAGGTAAAGTTTGTGGACCTCTAGCAGATTTAGTTGGGGACCCTGACATGTGTGTTTGATATTATTTGTACCTATGTGCCTAACAAGGGTGGCAGAAGCACCACTCATAAGCTTTACCATTGACTTTCTTATTCCTACTGTCTTCATACTGTACACTAACAGAAACATTGTGGACAGACCGAGCGGACTTTTCCCAGAGTACTGTCCAAAGTCACGTCAGCTCCAGACCTGTTGTTAATAATGTTACATAAACAGCCTCCATGCGCTTCCTTTTAACCTGTGGCGTGTCCATAGCACTCCACGGCCCTCTTTGCAGGCCCATATGTTGATGGCTGCCTTTAATGAGTGTGGTGCCACATAACCATTATGCGCTGTTATGAAGAACTCCCACAGCCAATTACAATGATTATGGCCCCGTCTTATCCCGGGGCCTGGCCATGTTTGCTAATCGTGTGCTTGGGATTTCACAGCCTCATCTTCAATTTGGGCATGTTCGTCTGAATGCGGTTATAATTTAGAGAAGTTAAAGCACTAAAATGTGGTTGAGACACGCTCCAGACAGTTTTATGCGCCGTATATTGGAAATACAAGAAAATATTTGGTTAAAGTTTATTACTGCTGCGGTTTGTCTAAAAACAGACACAAAATTTCACTGCAGTTGTTTTGGCCATGTTTACAGTTACAGTTTACAAGTGTAATGTTCTGGTTTGCCATCATTTTAGTGGTAGAGAAGAAAATTACCCTAAAAGCCAGAACAACAGCTGTTGCTTTGCTGTTTCATTTTCCCAGAATTTGCCATTTTTAGTTGATAATTTGTGCTTTCTTTTGCTCTATCTAAAACTTATATCTGCATTAGCTGGTCTGTCTTAAAACATGTCTCATCCCTAAAACCATGTGATGTGTAGATTAGACATATATTTGCATTTGGACATGAGTGAGCAGGTGTACTGTACCCACTAATGTGTCTGAAAAGAGATCTTTGCTGCTTGGATTGCCAATAGATTCTGGGAAAAAGTGTTGAGTCAGCATCTTGTTAGCTTTGTTTTATAGTTTCTCCTCAAAAGGGCAATGGGATTTAGACTGTAATATACTGATTTGATTAATTGGGCTGTATTTCAACAACGCAATAGCCACTGGTGTTGTCTTCAGAGTTAGTGCAAGACTATTGGCATAAATTTAACAGTTAATCCTTCTTTTACAAAATGTCATGTTAAGACGCCAGCCTTTATGATGCTCACAGTCATTATGACTTTCACAGCAAGTTTGTGAGATAAAGAATACAACCTGCTGATAAAAATCACAATTTTTATTATCATTTGTTAGCATTGAGGCATTGCAAGTGTTTGAACAAAGGTGTCAAATGTAACCCCGGCTTTAGTGAACCCGATGGCCCTCTAGCAAAGACAGTTCCTTCCTGGAGGTTGCCGGTCTTAGTGGCTGTTATCTGTGCCGCTGTCTGTTCTCACTGCGGACGAGCCGTGCAGCGACTTGTCAAAGGTAAATACACACTTGCACACTTGAGGTATTCTACACAGCTGGTTACATGGATGATGTCATGTGCAATCTGTCATTTCATTCAGAGAGGTGCCAGTCTCATGGAAACACTTGAGAGAAACAGAGACAGATGAGAGGTGATATTTTTAAAAACACAAATATTAGGAGGTAGAGATATTTGGATTAGAAACTGAGCTCATGCCAAATGGAGTAAAATGTATTTGTGGGACTTGTGTGTCCAGTATGTTCCCAAAAGGTGAGCCTATATATGTATATACAGTGAAGAAAGTAAGTATTTGAACACCCTGCTATTTTGCAAGTTCTCCCACTTAGAAATCATGGAGGGGTCTGAAATGTTCATGGTAGGTGCATGTCCACTGTGTGAGAGATAATCTAAAAATAAAAATCCAGAAATCACAATCTATGATTTTTTAACAATTTATTTGTGTGATACAGCTGAAAATAAGTATTTGAACACCTGTCTATCAGCTAGAATTCTGGCCCTCAAAGACCTGTTATTCTGATTTTAAATAGTCCAACTACACTCTGCTCATGATTCTAATTTAGTAGCACCTGTTTGAGGTTCTTAGCTTTCATAAAGACACCTGTGCACCCCACAATCAGTCAAAAGTCTAACTACCAACATGGGCAAGACCAAAGAGCTGTCAAAAGACACCAGAGACT
>OMNZ01013903.1:4630-15331 GCA_900303255.1 Lesueurigobius sanzi | reverse complement strand
TGGTGTCTCTGCCTCCTCTGGGTGCCCTGGCTCGGTGCCTGGGTGCTGTCCTGTGGGTGCTCGGGTGGAGGTGTGGTGTCTCTGCCTCGTCTGGGTGCCCTGGCTCGGTGCCTGGATGCTGTCCTGTGGGTGCTCGGGTGGAGGTGTGGTGTCTCCGCCTCCTCTGGGTGCCCTGGCTCGGTGCCTGGTGGCTGGAGCTGTTCTGCTGCTCCCGACGCAGACGGCTCCTCTGCTGGCACTTCCTTACCTAGTTCATCTGCACTCAGCCTTATGTACTTACAATACTTTTACTTGCACAAATCCTGGTGTGTGTGTGTGTGTGTGTGCATGCATGTGTGTGTCTGTGTGTGTATGTCCGTGTGTCTGTGTGCGCGCATTTGGATGAGCGTGCGAATACTGATGTGTGTGACAATTCTGTTAAACGTACATGTAAATATGTGGGGTGGGGGTGTAATTGAATGATCTGTTTTAATGTGTTTTTAATCTGTAAAGCGCTTTGAGCTGCATTTTGTATGAAAAGCGCTTTATAAATACAGTTTTGATTGATTGATTGATTGATTGTTATTCTGCCCCGCCCACTTTTGTTGTAAAAGCATTTCCTGTTTTTATTAGCATTTCCTTTGAGCTGAGATTTCCATTGTTGTCAATGTAAGAAAAAAATACAATGGGAATGAACAAAAAAGTCACAAAAAAGTTTGTGTGGCTCAGGTTTAGTTTCAGAGGAAGGACGATAATAAGAAAAGTCACCTAAAATATTTTTTCAGAGATATAATCACTTTCTTTTTGTTGTCTAATTGGCTAATTGTCTGTGAGGAACTCTAAAGGACCAAAGCTGATGGATATATTTACACAGCAGTTTGTTGTAAATGTTACATTTTTCACCAAAGACTGAAATCAAAGCCAATATCAGCTCAATTCAGACCTTAAGTTTGACCATAAACACAAAACGGTGGCTCCCAGTGTAACGTCCTGAGGTATTGGAAAAAACAAGATGAAAACATGATTAACAAAAAAAACCACAATCGCCTAAAGTTGTGATTTCATACTTTTTCAATACGGTATACAGTATATAATGAAAAAACAAACAATGGGAGCGCCTCACTGGGTCGAGATAGGTATGGGAAGTAAAAGACGCTCAGGTGCTCTTCAAGGATAGGTCCAATTTTAGCGAAAAACAACAGCAAGCCCTTCCAGAAAATAATTTGCTCACTACACCTTATTTTCTGGAAGGGCTTGCTTGTTGTTTTTTATGGTATATATAAACCACTGAAAACGGTGTTGCGACTCACTTTTGCGCCGGACCCACCAGTTGAGAGCCACTGATCTAAAAAGCATTTTTTTTTTCTTTTGACCTTAACTGCAACACAATTTAAAATACTAATGCTTAAAAGTAAACCAGTATGCAATGTCTAAGCGTATTTAGCTAGCTGGTTTTAGCTAAGTGCATTGTTCTTTCAGAGTTAAACTGGCTCCTCTTCTTGCCATTGCGTGTCTAAAGATCGCACCACAAGTCAGACACTCATAAAAGGCCAGGCAAAGAGACATCGGGATATTTAAACCTCGCAAAGATAAACAAACAGAGGTATTCATTGCACGTTTTACAAGCTGTCTACAGAATTCTGTCCTCGCGGGAGATTTTTTTGTTTTTGTTGATACGACATTTAGACTTATGGTGCCTTGGATCAATTTGCATCATAAAGCATAAAAGCATCTGTACAGGCTGGACACAGTTACAATAAATAAATGGTGAAATAAATGGCTTTTTACTTTGGTCAGTCCGCGGATCAGTTTTCACTATTTGAACCATCTGTGTCTACCCTTTCACACTGCTCTCTGAAGCACAGATGCTGCTTTTGTGGCTACCCCTCCAAATCTTAATAAGCAGTTAAAATATTTACCAAGGTGGATTTTTTCCACCCCACCAACCGCCATTTCCTGCCCGTTTCTCCCCTTTTTTTTTATTAGCATTATTATTATTTACACCTATTCACGGGCACAAAAAATGGAGATGTCCACTAAATGTGATTGATTGAGCTTAAAAATGCCCATTATTACCATTAAGCCCCACATGTCAGCTGCTGCTTTTGTGCGGGCTGTATTTCTAAGCTAACCAGTGATCCATGAGTGCAGACAGGGAGGGGGGAAGAATGTAATGCTCTGAAAGAAATGCCCATTTCTCTATGGATCCCCTCACTTGATTAAAAATACAGCTGCAGACGCCACTATACAAGGAGGCAGGGAGTCAAAGAAAGAAGACGCAGAAGAAAGGGGAGAGTGAGGCGGAGAGCAACAAGGGGAAACATCCGCGGGCCAAGAAAGAGAATGTTTACTAAATTTCTGCTAAAAGTGCTGAAAATGTCGACGTAAGAAAAGACACCCTGTGAAAGATGCTACGATGCTACGATGCTACAAGGGCATTTAACGACTCTCAGTAAGGAGGAAGTACTTGAATTTAAAAAGGTGTTTGTGTGAATAACTATCTTTTGATCCAGTGATAATAGGTTAAAATATTCTTGTTTACTGTGGAAAAATCATGGTTATTTACAATATGATAACATATTCTATAGGACTTAGGTTAGGTTATAATAATAATGTAAAATGTTGTGAAAGAAAATGATTATGTAATAACATTTTGTGCATTGAAACAAAAACTTTAGAATTAGAAAGAAATTAGAAATTTAGAAAAATTTAGAACAAACTCAGTTGCCACTAAATGACATTTAAACTACTTATAACAACAATATGTAAATAAATACATATTATTGGAAAATCAATAAGCAGTGTTGGGGAGAATATTTTGTTACAGAATACTGGATACTTAGCTTAAAATGTATTTATGTTATGTATTCCTTTACTTTGTCCAATCAGGGTACTGTATTCTGAATACTTTAATATTGATTTGCATTATATTTACATGTATAAATGTATGATAAATAACATGTATGATATGCATTATATGTATGTATAAATACAGTGCATAATTAAAAACGTGAGCTATACACATGTTGCCTCTTATGAGCTTATTTACCACCATTATGCAGTAGTAGCAGTATTTTTTATTTTATTTATTTAGTTTTCAGTGGGACAATGTGCATTAATGAACATTATGACAATTTAAATGTACACAAATTAACCAAAAGGCTAGTTTTCATCTGTAGTCCCCTGCCAGCTCTCATATGGCACCCTAAAATACATATGAAAAGGCACATTACAGTAAAGTATATTGCAAATACAGTAATAAACACAACAGTGTAATATATCAGGCAAAAATATTGACATGACTGAAATAAGTCAATGTTTTCATTTACTTATTTTAACAAGCCATTTCCTGGCCTCGACTTTAAAAGATGGAAATGATGGAGGCACTGTGTTCCAGTGATGAGAGGCTGTGAAGGAGAAAGTAGTAGTAGTAGTGGTGGTGGTAGTGGTGGTAGTGGTGGTAGTGGTGGTAGTAGTAGTGGTGGTGAGGTAAGCAAGTTTGTTGTAGTGTAAGTAAGTTTGTAGTAGTAGTTTATGAATGCAAAAAGCACATTCCAAATGCCCCTGGAGCACAACAGTACAAAACTTTTTCCTGGTCCCTTTGATCTTTTCTCTCTTGAGACCATGCTGTCAAGCTAAGTACAGTACAATCACAATGTATTCCTTTGAATTATAGGAAAGTAACTGTATTCTAAATACCCTCAAATGAAAGATTAACTGTACCCAAATACAGTTACTCAAAGTGAATATTCTAAATACATATTCCAAATACATGTATTCCGTTACTACCCAACACTGTCCATAAATCAGAGACTTAGTCACAGAGCAGATTTTATTGCTGTGTGATTATATGAGCAGTTGTGACGTCACAGCTGGGCACTGGCATTAGAATAGTGTGTGTAGTCTATATGACTAAAGCCTAAGCTCATGGGAGTTATAAACAACATAACCTCTGAGTTGTGTGATCCTCTGACTCATTACAGTCACACGCTGCTGTTTTGGATAGTACTTCCTGTAAACCAAAGAGCCAAATACTGTAAATACCAAAACCAAAAGGATCTTTTCTCTCTCTCTTTCTGCTTCACAAAATATGTTTTGTGGTATTGTTAAACCCAGGAAATAGTCATTATAGAACACTTCCAAAACATTTTACAACAGACAATAAAAAAAACAAATCATGGTGTACTTTCTTACAGTGTGTGCACTTTATACACATTCAGACTTTCTCTTTTTTCCCCTGAAACATAGCAATGACTTGTCGCTTTCATGATGGCTTTTAAAATAAAGATTGATATATTGACTTGGGTGCAGGTGGTGTGTTTGGCTCCTGGCTCACGTCACTGATCATTGAAATCTGTAAAACGTCACGGGGTCAACTTTATCACTTGTAACACTGGGCTGATTCTGTCGTGTTGGAGGACATGAGCCAGTCATCCACCAGAGACATGAGGTGACAGTGGCAATTGGGTTCCTAACCTTTCCGTCCCAGTCATCAGTCATCTGTGCACGCCACCTCTGCTCATTAATCTCCTGCGTGGGAGGAACACTGTCCGCCTCCTGATCTGACCCAATAAGTATGAGCGACAACAGCCTCCAAGATCATTTACCGACCTGTACAGTCAAACAAGCTCCAAGCCCGTGTTAGAAGACGAGTTTGTCATGTGTTGCTACGGTGCCCTGGAGGGGACAGAAAACATGCTTGGCGGTAGTAGAATATGTGACCTCCTACGTGCTAAAGAGGGAAGACTCCCTGGAGTCATTGGTATCCCTGGACCCTCGCGCCATTGAGTGACCTCACAGGGGACATGTTGACCCCATAGCCCACCAGTAGACAGACTGTGGACATGGAACTACTACAGATATACAGTAATACCTTGTTCTGAACTTTAAAGGTACGGCGCATTACATTTTACACAATAAATAGAATTAAATACAAGTGTTTATTTTATTCCAGACAATTTTCATTGTTAAAAATACCTAAAAAATGTACAAACATGCGTCTTTGCTATGAGCAGCTCCACTCTCCTAAGACCTTGGGGCGACGGTGGCGCAAGTAGTAGAGCGGGTCGTCTTGTAATCGGAGGGTTAGCGGTTCGATCCCCGCAGGTGCACACTGTCGTTGTTTCCTTGGGCAAGACACTTCACCCACCTTGCCTCCAGTGTCTGTGTAGACTGGTGTATGAATGAGAGTGTGAATGGGTGAGTGGTTCCTTGATGTAAAGCGCTTTGAGTGCCTAAAGCAGGTAGAAAAGCGCTATATAAATGTGACCATTTACCATTTACCTGTAACTTGTAACTTTACTGAGCGGGGACGTCTCCAGCTCGTCTCCATGAAGATGTCGACTGAAGGCAGCCAAAATTTGTGGGATTTAAACAGGTTAGGTCCTCATCCAAACACATTATTTGGTTACCTACTGCAAGAAATATTATTTTCTGTGTCCAGCCTGTCCTTAGAAGCATATTTTGTATTTCTGGCAACAGTAGGATTCAAAATGTTACGCAGTGTATCTTTCAATGTGGGTGTTTTGAGAAATAACTTTATAGACACAACATAAAACCGTTATCACTATCACCTAAACAAGGAAGCCCTGTCCGATTACAATTGTTGACTCTTTTGTGGACTTGGGTTTTAAAACTATTATCTATTGCATGTGTCTGTAGTGATTATGGACCGTGAAACCACAAAACATACAACAAAACATAGCGCAAAGCATTATTTATCAACTCTGTGTAAATCTTGGTTATATGGAACTCACTTCATCCATTTTAGCACAGGATATTGCAATTATTTTTAATCAAGGTAAAAAAAAATCACTTTAATATCTCGTTTTCTGAAATGTCTTACTCTAACCGTTGAGAAATTGTAGGTGGAATTGCATCCCAAAAGTTTGATCCATAGTTTTAATGGCCCATTATTTCACGTATAACCCCGGTCTGCAGATTTACACCGACAGTGCTCTGATGTGCTGACCCCTGACTGTCACCACAAAATAAGTCATCTGCTCTGCCTCCATTATCTCCTCGGAACCCGCTCACTCTCTCTTTGGCCATCACTCTCTTCCTATTCTTAGTGTTACATGTTTGCTGTGTGCTGAGCCCCTCTCTTTTATAGTGCTGCACCGTTTGTTTTATTTATCTGACAGGCGTCCCACGTATTGTCCCGGGTTATCAGCGCTCCCCTGCAGATCGCGTTACTGCCAGTGTGAGGCTCTGACCCATCTCCGGGTTCACCTCTAAATCTGATTCTTATCGTTACCTCTGTGATAAATAGGCGAGGCTTAGGAGGAGATTACTGCGCCCATCCTGTTCCCCGTTTTCCCACTGTCGACAATGCGGTGTGCCAGGCCCAGAGCTGTCATCCAGGTATAACCGAGGAGGAAGCCCGATACTCAAGTCTGTTCCTTTAAAGATTTGGTGACTTTAGAGCAAAAAAAAAAAAAAACAATAAAATAAAAAGGGTCTCGCCTTGTTCCCATGTGAATGGTCTCTTATCTCCAGTGGGCGTCCTTAAAACCCTCTTCTCAGTCTGCTGTTCTCCTCTGAGGGTTAGTCAGCACAACGCCAAAATGACAACTGAGTTCCACCATCGATTTTTCACACGCTTCTTATCTGCAGCAATAGTTTCAGAAACTGTTTTTTTTTTTTTTGCCCTAATGCAAGTGGTGTCAGTTGAGGAGTAATTCACACTCCTGCTGTTCACCAACTTTTTTGGGGGGGGGGGGGCTTTTGGACCTTATTTCATTTGTGCCGACAGAGAAGATGTAGAACTTTTTTGTAATTTTGTAATCACATAGATATTAACCATTAATCATGTTAAAGCAAAGCAAACCACGCTGTGTCCCCCTCATGAACACGCATTACTCCATGTGTCCAGTCCACCGTAGATGGCCTACGTATGTGCGCACGTCACAGAGCAGCCCGGTGTCGCGGAGGGCTCATGGCAACGCAGAGAGAAACGGGAAGTAAGCCACAAAAGCAACCACCGTTTCCCTGTGCTTTATGGATGAAATGTGTCACACCACTTTTGAGCTCTGTGTCACGTGAAGACAGCTTTGCGTACTTTTGTTTTGCCTTCATATGCCTACACGTGGCTATTTGCATGCGCCTCGAAAGACATCATTGTGCGACATGGAAATATAGGAAGTGCACAAATTGCATCTTCCAGGATTTGTATATAGTTATTCTGTCATTTAAAAGTGTCAGATATTTCTCCTGAACAAACTTTGTGTTGCTTTTGTGTTTTCTCTGCACAGAGCAGTCAGGCTGAAGGCTCAGTGACTCTGAGTGCTGCAGGTGCAGAGCTGAGAAGGGAATAAAGGCACTGGGGCCCCGAGAAAAACTGCATAAAAAGGGTCATACTCCCAGCAGCCCTTCCAATTATACCATACCATTGTCATGTGCTTTTATTTATTAAATGAATAAAAAATTAAACACGTCCCTTACATAAAATAACTAGTACATTTTCACATCACAAATAACTGTGAATAACTGCTATCAATTGCTGGGTTTATTCAATTGCGATGAAAAGTATATACAGTATATACAATACAGTGCCATGTAAAAGTATATGCCTCCTTAGTATATCTTTTTGTATTTACCACAATTAAATGTTTCTGATCATTAAGCCAATCTTTATGTCACACAATTACATTTATTAAGGGAGAAAATAATCCAAACCTATCAGACCCTCTTTGCAGAATTGTTTCAACTCGGCCATATTAAAGCGCATTGATTAAACTGATGGTTGGATGTTCACCTTCAGGATTTCCTGTAAACTGTAGAATTCATTGTTCCATCAATGACAGCAGGTTGTCCAAATCCAGAAGCAGCAAAGTAGACCCAGACCATACTCTTGTGGCTTACATTCACCAGCTCTTTTCCCAGCAGCCAGTGAGTCAGTAGGCAGTCATGTGACATGTGCTTGGCTGGCTTTGATTGATAGTCACTAACAGCCAATCCCGCTTGACCACCACAGGGAAATATGGAATTCATTATTTAGTTTCCCGTGTGGGGTCAAAGGTTAACCTGAAACAATGATAAAATGGGGGAGCCATTTGCCTTTGGGATGGGTTAGTGGGATGTGCACCAGAGAAAAAAAGACCTCACGCTAACATGAGCAGCTGGCTCCTCTCACCTATATCATGTGGACAGTTTTAATGGCTATAAGCTGAAGGAAGTGCATGACCGGGTGACGGAGGACACTAATGTTAGTCCTGGGTCGCCATATCTAACCCAGGTTCACGGCTTTATGTAAACATTTCCAAAGATGCATACATTTGACTGAATTCGTCATTGTGAGCATCTGCAGCTGTTGCGCCAAGTTAAATATGGTGACCACGCGGTCACTTTGATTCACATAGTCTTAGAGTTTTGATCATGTCATGAAGGAAACTCGATAAGTTGAAATGTATTTGTGTTGTTTACTTCAAAGATAATTCATTATATTGTTTATGGAACTGTGACCATCATTATTTATAGTTAAAGAACCTGGATATGCTCCTTCATTATGCTTTGTTTGGATTGTTTACCTGTTGGACATTTATTATTATTCATCATCACATTATAAGTAATTCAACTCTAATTTCTGATCTTACAAAACATCCAGATTTGTCCTCTGCTGGCTCACATGTGGGAGAAGCAATTTAAATCAAGTTAAAAACAATAACTACCAGAAATGAGTTAAAAAAAAAAAAAAAGTGTAGTGGAAGCAATTTTAGAATGAGGTGAAGGAACCGTAACACTGTCTATTTCTCAATGAATGAAAAAATAATAATCCTTGTTTCTGTATACACAACATGGATTGATAAGATTATGAAATCCGAACATTTATACTATATTGTTGTAACTCCGTTCAGAAATGTATTTAATCATGAAAATGCAATCACCATTTTTACATAAACTGTTATTACTTTTAGTTTTCTTAGATAAAAACGATCAAATCATTAGTTTTTGCCTGACCCGGTGACCTCTCTGGCTACCCTAATTATTAGACAAAATGACGAATTTGATCTCGTTCAAAAGCAGCCAATTCAAAAGACATCCATTCTTTCTCCATCATGTTTGGGCAGCCGGCTAACAAGAGCAGACTGGTGCATTAATGATGATAGATTCCACACCCAGAGCCTTTGGAGAACAATCACTCCCAGAATGCCATGCAAGACGCTGACCCCCTGACCTGTCTCAGGCCACACAGCAAAGGAAATCTATAAGCAGATCTGAAGCCAGAGGTGACCAGTGGCCGGAGTGACCGGGGAGCAGAGCTGTTTGCTGGACAAACAGGCTCAGTCGCCCAAGCCCCATTGCTGCAGGAAAATCCCATTCAGAGGCCTCTCAAATATCCGGACCATGTAAACTTGAGGTTCTGTAAAATATGCAAATCTTTTTAGAAGCTAATGAAGCACAATCTCATTTCACAACAAGTTGAATTTTGTTGCAAAGGCGCTGTTGAATCGAATCTCTTGGCTACTCTGTGGGAAACTTGTCATCTTTGAACTCTGAGGGGGTTCCTCTCTGCACCTCAGCAACCATTGTCAATATGACACTATTTTCTTTCTTTTTATCTCACCAGGAGAATCCCTCTTAGCATCATCTACTGTTCTCATTACTTTGATATGTCCTATCATCACAGATACATATTTTAGCAACTGGTAAAAACAAAATTGAGATAATGGAGATGTGCTGTAAAGGTCAGCTGAAGAACACAGCAGAGCATATGCAGTGAACGCAGTGGAGCATGGTGTGTATAAAGACTTCAGTGATGCGCAGTAAAGCTAACAAAGCAGCCACCTCTGACAGATAACCCACTTTGTGTGCAGCACTTGTAATTTTCCCAAACACCTGCCTTGACTTAACTATCAGCTGGTTCCTGTCGCTTTTTTACACTTTACCTAAATAGGTTGGCAGTCTTTACAAGCAGGGCGATAATCCCACCTTTTATTGCTGCTAAGAAGGCTACCTGCCCTGACAAATGGAGAAACAAATGGCCATGCCAATGTCTCCTGCTACACCTGGCCGTTCATTTTACCATTCCCCTGTGAGTAACATTTAGAAGATAGTTTTTAAGATGTACTTGCTATACCTTTATGCACTTTTAGTTTGGATAAAATTGAGTAATTGGTTTTGAACAGAATGGCTCATTCAGTGGAGATTAGATCAGCTGCATATTTTTGTATGCTTAGATATTGATTAATCTTGTCCTTATCTGTGTGTAAGGTCAGGTGTCAGCCGGGGTTTCATGTGAAATTCTGAATGGGACCTTTCATAAAAGTCCATGAGGTGCAAACATTGTGCATTCAAGGACAAATTGTTTTCCTAGAAAAAAAAAAACCCTATTGGAACGATGTGTTCATCACTGAGTAAACACACATCATTATTTACATTCAGAAGAGATCACTGATGTCACGGCGCCAGGCTCAGAACTGCCGTGGTCACAGCGGGCGGGTGGCTTACTTCTGGTAGATTATTTTATATCTCAAGGCCACTGTCGTGTCCAGAGAAACAAACATACCAGGTCAGTGCGTAGTTTGATGCCCTTTCCCAGAATACCTTGGTTTTATAAGAAAACGTCTTGATAATCAAAATTATATTATCTGAACACAGTTTTTTTCAGTCGTGCTGGTGACTCATGCTGCGAGTCACTGTAAAATATGAAGCATGAATGAATAAAGCTGTGAGTCATTTATTTTTGCACCCATATTCATGATGACACATCTATATCATTTC
>OMNZ01013887.1:26324-36358 GCA_900303255.1 Lesueurigobius sanzi | reverse complement strand
TGGCAGCCTCGCCTTTGTCAATCTACCTCAGGGCAGCTGTGGCTGCATAATAGGGCGGCATGGTAGCGCAGTGGTTAGCGCTCGTGCTTCACAGCTAAGGTTGTTTACGGAAATTATACAGTCCTAGAGTCCTGTAGCTGTGTCCAGTCAGAGCTGCAGAGGCCGCCGTTGTCCAGTCCCACAGCCATCGATGCTGTCCAGTCCAAACCTGGTCCAAACCAGATCTAATCCAGTTCAAACCTACTCTACACCAGTCCAAACCTGGTCTACACCAGTCCACACAGATCTAAACCAGTCCAAACCTACTCTACACCAGTCCACACAGATCAAAACCAGTTCAAACCTACTCTAAACCAGTCCAAACCTGGTCTACACCAGTCCACACAGATCTAAACCAGTCAAACCTACTCTAAACCAGTCCAAACCTGCTCTACACCAGTCCACACAGATCTAAACCAGTCCAAACCTACTCTAAACCAGTCCACACAGATCTAAACCAGTTCAAACCTACTCTAAACCAGTCCACACAGATCTAAACCAGTTCAAACCTACTCTACACCAGTCCACACAGATCTAAACCAGTTCAAACCTACTGTAAACCAGTCCACACAGATCTAAACCAGTTCAAACCTACTGTAAACCAGTCCACACAGATCTAAACCAGTTCAAACCTACTCTAAACCAGTCCACACAGATCTAAACCAGTTCAAACCTAACATGTAAAAACATAAAGTTGTCCAGGAACAGTCCAAATAGCAAAGGCTGCTCTGTGGCAGTAAAAATGTAAACAAGTGCACTGTTCACACTGGGGCACATGGTTTTGTATTTTGTTTAGTATTGTGACAGGGGCCTATTTTATCATGAATTAGCTTTGGAAATTTAGAAAGCATTACCAATTTTATCCTTAAAAAAAAACAAAAAAACATCATAAATACTGCTAATACTAAATAATAAATATCTATTATTCCTTATCTAAATGGTTACACCCCTATTATGTATTGGATAACTCCAGTATAACAATGTTGCTAAAAAACAAAAAACAAAAAAACAATTATTACTCTAAAATATTGTATGGCTCTCACGGAAATAAATGTTAATATGTTTTTGTTCTTGACTCCTCTTTGGTCCTCACCTACCCATATGTTAACTATTCCTCCTCTGTATGTGTCCAACCTTAATCTGGACACATCTAACTTTCATGTCATCCAATAGTGATCTCCAGCCAGTAGCTCTCTCCAGGCTTTCCCAGGTCGCGACTCAAATGCTATTTACATTTGATTAGTCCCATTTTAGATACATTTTTTTGTTCTGAAGATGTTGAACACAATCAGCCAATATTATTTACGTAGATATCAGTCTAAACGTGATCCAACTTGACCTCTTCAAATGTTTCCTACACTCATTTCTACTCCTGGAATCACCAATCCCCAAGAGATCACACCGGTTTGAACAAAAGTTTTTTATTTTGGTGTTACAGTTCTCACAACACATGAATTGAATGCATAGTGTTACGCTTTTTTTCAAAAATGTGGCAAATGAATCCTGTGACGAACAAACAAAAAAAAGTGCTTGGTTTGACCACACTTGAAGTCACGAAACGCACTATGACAAAGAAAAGTCGAGTTGGTGTAAAAAAGCACAAAGACCTCTAGTTTAAGTTACCTTGCACGTATATATACAGTATATAGTGAACACGATAACACGAGTCTAAAAGGTAGCGTCAGTCAAAGGCACGATGGCTGTGGTTTTAGCTTTAACTCAAAAAGCACATGCATTATTTTGTTTAAATAAGCCGCCCGCATGGCAAACACATGTAGAAGCTAGCGTAGTCCTCGTCCAAGCAGTCTCCCATCGCTCAATGATATATCCAGACACCATTTTGATTGATCGGTGAGTCCTTTTAAAACCTGACGCTGCAAAAATGAGAAAATGACATTAGCTCGAGAAAATAATCTTCATTTGAGCATTTTAAACTAGTTTAGATTGATTTCCACATCGGGCCCAGATTTGTTTTCAAGAGATTTCTGACGTATGGAGTTTTCTCATTGATAAAAGTAATAAACATCTTCTAATATTCTGCAAAACTGACTTGTTCCCTCTTTTAACCCCGTTATGACACAATTCCCTCCTGAAACACCTGGAGCCGTGTTTCGTTTCATTCTCTCTCTGTTCCTCCTGCTGATGTCACGAGGTGGTGATCCTCTGACAGCGTTGGCAGGCCCGTTCTGTCCATTTCAGCTTTCAATTTACCTCCACTTCAAAACCTGTCTTGCGTTGCTACACTTCTTTCTGTGGCATTATAGAACTAGTCCAATCATTTTATAATCACAGAAATGCGGAAAGAAAACATCTATATATTATACTATTTTTTCCAACTTGATGCTGTTCTTTGTGCTTGAAATAACATAATTTTTCCCACTGTGGGACAAAGAAAGGTTTTCTTGAATTTATATGAGTAAATAGTGACAGCTCTAATGGTTTTAGAGCTTCATGCAGCTCCTTTGGCACGGCTTTCTCAGCCTTTTGACCATGGTGAAAAATGATCAGGTCATGCTGTGTTCCTGGACTTATATGGAGTGAGTCCTCGTTTAGACCTAACTTAGTCCCAGTTTACTGCCTGGTTAACTTTTCACATTCACAATAAATGCACTTTTCATATTTTGGTGTTGGCGCTTCATCAAATACATCTGTATTTTCTGCTAAACAAATCTCTTTGGAAAGAAAATCAAACAAATATTAGAGCGTTTGTGGCTCAAAAATAATAAATTATATTTCAAATCTGATGCAAAATCCACCAACTGGTCAAATAATTTTGGTCTCATGAAAGAAATGTGTCTAAGCTTGTCTAAAATACTCAAATGAAGATTGATTTCCTAAACCTAAATCATTTTAACTCTTGAAGACGTTCCTTGTTGCAGTGTACACTCCAATGATACTGTATGTCCAGACACCATTTTTGATTGTTTTGAGTCTCTCTGTCTGTATTGTTTTGCAAATTCCCTTTCTCCCTTTGGGACGTCCGCGCAGCTCAAGGCCTGCTCTTCACTGCTGTCGGCTTGTCCATGATATTTAGCACATCATCCAAAATGGAGGGCCCCAGATCAAGTTCGAGGGACAGGAGTGAACCTGTGAGATGGCTGAGGGAATCTTGCGAGCTGCTCTTTTCTTTGGCGAACTCGAATTCGAAGTCGCACATGCGCCCCTCGTCCACCCCACTGTCCCGGTCCACCCAGTCCCCGTTGCATTTCGGAGCAGGCTCCTGCACGAAGGTAAAGTCTTTGGCAAAGTGTTCAAACCCGTTGCAGTTGCTGTTTTCGTTGTAGATTTTGGGCTTGAAGTCGTCTTTGATGCTCTCGAAGCTGTCGCTGCTGGCGTCGCTGTTGAGGCTCCCGCTCGTCTTGTAGCTGTAGGACGACAGCTTATCGCTCCTGCTAGACTTCGACGATTTCCCCTTGGATTTCGATTTATGCTTTTTCTCCAGCAGATCGAGCAGGACGTCGGGCTTGGCGAGCATCTCTGTGTCCGGAGAAGATGGCTCGCTGCCGAACACTTCCATGGATCTGAGCAAGGCATCCATCTGCAATATCTCAACTTCGTCAATGTGATCGGGCTTGATCGGCGGACCCAAAATGTCTTCCAACGGCTCCCGCGGCATCGAATACACATGCGAAGATATCAACGGCAGGGACAGCGCTTGGCATCCACCGATTGTCGGCAGAGAAATTGCATTTTTCAACACTGGCGAAGGAGTCTCAATGTAGGACGCGTCTCCGGTACTGTTCGCTCTTGTATACTCGCTCTGGAGGCCATATTGGATTTCCGCTTTGCCCGGAAGTAGCTCGTAGTTGCCTTGGAGGAAAGACATGTCTCCGAAAGTGTCCCTCTCTCCCCCTCGACCGATGTGGATGGTGTGGCGAAAGTCCCCCAGCGGAGGGCTGATCATATCCGGTGACAAGATATCCCGAAGCCTGCATTTCTTACCCTTCTTGTTGGGGGCGGGTTTAAGGTAGATGGGGGCTTTCGCAGGCATGGCTGTATTGGATAGAGATCGGATACTCTGGACAGGACAATATGAAGTTCAGTGTCAGCGCTGCAGCTTTCCTCAAGGGGTAAGCTAGAGTTACATTCTCAATAGAGGCCCCAGAAGTGATGGCGGCTGCTGGGACTGTGAAGTTGAAACAGGACTCCAAGCGGCAACTGGTCTGGTCAATCGGTCAATGCTGGAAAAGAGAAAAGAGAGATGGTCAGTTTAGATGTCTGGCTTAGTTGCGATTGGGCATTTATAAAGCTTAGACACTATTATTTGTATTTTCACCTTCTCTTAAACAATCACCGCTCAAGAAATTCCCATAATTGCATTCTCTCCACTCAACAATATAAGAACTATTAGTCAATCGTATCCTGAAGCTAACAGTAAGAACATTTGCAATTATTGTCTTTATATAACAACCTGAAAATGCTATAGTCTCAGGTTCAACTCTCCACCACACCAACAAAACCATCAGCCTCCTCAGCCTCTCCTTCTCCTACACCATCACCAGGGCCACATCCTTTTCGCTTCATCACATCGCTGACATCACACTAGGGCCTCACTCACTCCAAATTCATCTCTGTATATAAATAGTCTCACATTTCAACACACAGCAGCCATTCGCGACACCTTGGTGCAAAAGGGCAGAATTTCCTTCACGCCATCTACTTCTCTCGCACCGCCGAGTAGAACGATTCCAACGCGGCCATTGTTTCAAATTGTTTACGTCTGCCTAAGCAACACCGACTTTGGTCTGGGCGTGTAAATGTGTGGGAGCTGACAAAGAAACCATTGTGCACGTACATTGTAGATTCAAACAGCGTCTGCAAATATTTATGCAAATGGGGTTCTGCAAACCGTGGGCTTGATTTACTAAGCGTTCGCACACGTACAAAATCTAAAGAGAGATCTAAATTGGTGAAAAAATAGGTGCAGTTCAGATTCTTGTCTCTCAAACATATCAGATTCGCCCACTAGTAATATCAACATAAGAAGCATCTAGTGAAAAATCAGGTGCAACATGCTGTAACATTGCATATGCCAATTTGAAGAAAAACCATAAGCCAGTTGGTTCTGTATGACTGTTCCCCCAACATTAGTCTTGTACTTGGCATCCAGTCCTCCATTATTGGACAGAATCTTGTTTGTTTTTTCACTCTTCTTCTCCAACACTTCTGAAAATCTGGTCCCTCAAGTAGTTGTTATTGAGAAAAAAAAAAAAAAAAAAAAAAAAACTTCCTCCCATCCGTGCATGTGCAGGTCCCAAAGCGGCGCAGGTTGAGGCTTGGCTGTTTGTGCTGCACTAAACACATTTCCACACGAGACTTGGCCCTGGTCGCTGTACTCCGCTAATGTGGCCCAGCTGCGGCTCAGAGCTGAACTTAGGGACTTCAGAGGGATCAAGGGGAGCACCGGGCTACCGCTTAGACACGCACCACTGTAACATCGGGAAGGGGAGAGAGGGGAGAGGCTTAGAGGGATTTGGGGAGGGGGGGGATTACCAAGAAACAAGTGCATCTTAAAGAAGGATGGGACTTTCTTCACTTTTCGACAACAACAAAAGACCCAAATGTGCGTCTGATGGTTTCCTGGCACAAAATGACCTTTAAACAGCCACTCCATCGTGATCCCCTCTGATTTTCCAACTGTGGCATGAAGACGTTTGTGTGTGTTTTTCAGTTCAGACTCCTCGTATTCTTGTTTTACTCCCGGTTTGGAGTCTTGGATTAGACCTAGTTTTAGTCCAGTTTGGTCCCAGATTAGTTCTTGTTTCAACCTAGTTTTGGTCTTGGTTTCCGCAGGGCTTTAAAAGTTATTAACGTAATTGTTCCAAAATTAAATGATTCATTGATTGATCTTTTATGCCATGAATTGATTGGAAATACAGAAAAAGTGTCCAAAATCACATTCAATTGTGTATTTTGCTGATATTTTTCACCAAATTTCTCCATTGTGAGATCAATAAAAACTATCTTATCTTATCTTATCTTATTTCTCAAAAGTTAACTAATTTGTAATGTAGTGGCCTAGGACTACGGGTGAAACGTGGCTAACTCTGGCATATATTCAACAGTTGTACTGTTAATATGCATAAACTAATTTACAATTTCAATTTTCAGTTTTTACTTTCTTTACATATAGATTTTTTTTACCAAGTATCTGATTGTATACATCAGGTATTTTGAGAAAAAAAATATAACCCTGATTATGTAGGGCAGTGTTTCCCAACCAGGGGTACGCAAGAGCTTTGAAGGGGGTACTTGGAATAATTTCAGATACAAATTAAGATCTAATTGAATTGTATTTTTGATTATTATGTTCAAAGAAAAGCTATTTAAAACATTTACCTGTAAAGAGTGAGAGTTTGATAATATTTAGTGGCCTTTTTTACGGCTAAATAGGAGTTTTAACCATTCACCTTCTAAGTAGACATCAAAACCATCGAGGAAAGGGGTACTTGGAGTGTAAATAAAAGGCCCAAGGGGTACACAAGCCAAAAAGGTTGGGAACCACTGATGTAGGGGACTCATTTTACCCCATTCCTCAAATGAATGTAATGTTTGCCAATTTGCTTAAATGTGTCGCTTTTGAAATAATAGTATTCGGGCATCGAAATGTCATCGGAAAAAATGTAAATGCTGCTACCGATATAAACCCTGAGCTTAGTTCCAATTTCTCTCCTGGACTCGTCTTGCAGAAGCCCTATTTCTCATGTAATAAACGCATGTAAGAGAGAATGCTTATCGGTCTTTGTTAGTCCAGGATGTACCCCGCCTAAAGATACAGGATTATATTAATGATCAAATTACCATCCAGGAAACAAAAGCACGATTGGATGAGTTCGCCCTGAGGAAAACCTGTCTCCTCTATTTGATTACACTGTATTTTTATCCTGTTACTTGCCGACGTGGTGCCGAATAGTGTCTTTGTTGCCTGTGGGTGGCTTCGCAGAAGGAAATGCCTTTTCTCTCTGGTTCTTGTCTGCAGTTCTATCAGCTGACTCATCCCCTCTGCGCTGTGTCCATGTCCACTTATGGTTATCTCCACACCAGGATATTTGACACTAAAAACTATGACTAGTCTGCTTCATGAGAATGCTTGTTGTCTTGTTGTCGTCGTTTCTCAGTACTGATATTCTGCAAAAAAGGTAAGGTATGAGACACTGCACAGCACAAATAGATCTTAATGAGTTAAAATGTCTGGATTTAAGAATATTTGACCTTGATTAGAGTAATTCTGACTTTCCAAGTAAAAAAGAATAAGTCTTTGTTTTTTCTTGTTTTTTTTGTATAATTACATTTATTTTCAAGTGCAATTGGATATTTAATCTTAATTTTGGGTGTATAAGATTAGGTGTGTAAGTGTATAACATGTTTTTTTTTTCTCTTATTCAATTAGACTTCAAATTTTTTCATTGGCTGATAATTGTGTGAACTCTTCAAACTCAAGGTCAAATAGCCTAACATATCGAGAAAATGTACATTACTTTTAGATTCATTTTTGCAGTCTGGGCTTTGGGAGGTAGCAATAGAAATAACAGCCCAAACTAGCTTTCAATTTCAGCTAACAAATCAATGGTGCCGTGAAGAACACACTTCCAGAACAGTACTGCTCAGGTCAGATCCAGTGTTGATTGATGGACTTTGAAAATGTCAAAGACAATATTTTTGTTCAATCTTTGACGCAACCTGAGCAAAGCACTTGCCCATCTTGCCTCCTTTCTTGACATGAAGCGTATTAAGAAAGAAAATGTTGACTTTTGCACTCGCAATGTCCAAGATACATGTTGACAGACTATTTTGGAGTAGATTGTGGTCAAACGTTTGGTATTATCCAACATTTATTGATGTGGATGCTACTACTTAATGTGGATTATGTGTTTTGAGCATTGTTTTACCACTTTTCTGTTCAGATTTCACATAAAATCAAAAAACTATTTCAATGTTTGGTCATGCTATCTTAAGCCTGCATTCAAGTGGAAATACAAATACATATCAGTTTAAAAGCACAAACTTATGGATACATTTTTTAATTTGCTAATTTGCTGTAGACTTAATTGAAGAATGGATAAAATGCAGTTGACAAATTTCCATATAATCGTAAAAAAAAAAGTTGTACCTCAACCTTTTCATTGCGCAAATGTATCCAATGTTCAAGCTCATGCTGTATATTTTCTTTAGGACATTGTTTCGGGACTTTTGCCTGATAGAAGGCTGTAGGGCCGAAACGTAAATAAAATATACTTTGAAAGTCAGGCAGTGTGTGGGATTTCTTCTGATCTATGAACGTCGGGCTCCTCCCTCGTCTCCTACGCACCTGCCCTAAGCATTTGATGTGGGAAGTCCTTTCCTCTATCCGATGAAAACAGTGCCATGAGTGAACTACAAGCTTCAGCTGAATTGTTTTAACACTGCTTGCACAAATAAACTTCAGATTGGCGCTCATTGTAGCCATTCCAAACATGAAACGGTGCAGTTAGTCGGTGTTGACCGGAGGAGGGCACCGTTCAGGAGAGCCTTTGCCCTTTTATAGACATATTTACCTTTGAATACACTGTAAGCCTTGTCTGTCTGACGGAGGAGATTCCTGGGAGGTCTTAAAACTTGAAAAAAGGTAAAAGCGTTTAATGAAAAAACAGTCAAATTCCTCCTGCCTCTGTGTCAGCCTCATCCTGGACACTTTAAGTAGGCTATGTTTATTCAGAAGCGCATTAGCCAGAGCCGCACAGGGAGACGGAGGGGAGCAGAGGAGCTTCCATTCAAATAGCTCACTTGGGCCACTTCCACGAACATTTAACTTGCTTTGTTAGGCTGACGAGAGGTATGTGCAAGCACTCAGGTCAATTGTGCATGCACTACATATACTGTGTGCACGTTTTTCCTTAAGTTGTTGCAGCCTGTTCCTAGAGATTCGGGTTATACACTTGAAAACAACAGTATCCATGGCCAAAAGTGAACTGAATCTTCACAAGCAGAAAAAACCTTGCTGAGCCCATACCGTAAGAATGTGGAGGTAGGAAAGCAAGAGGTCTGAGGTACTCTGTTAGTAGAAAAGTACACTAAAGGTCCTTTATTAGCATGGACAACGGCAACATGTTTCAACAAACATCTTCATCAGGGCTCCACATTCATATGGTCTCAGCAAGGTTTTTTCTTCGTGTGAATATGTGTCTTTGAGAGCACCTGCATCTCTACCACATTTCTCTACATTTTTGAGGCAATTGAAGCACTCATCCTCATGTAAAACTTTTGACCTGAATCTTGTTTTGTATGGTTAGAATGAGTGTGGAGGCATTTACTCATGTCTGACTAAATGGATGAGGGAAATAAAAAACATGTGTGGGCTACATAATGTCCAACACTGGAGTCTGGCAGATGAACTTGTGCCAGAATTCATGAAATTCTACCTTTATCTTTACTCTGTCCATTGCTATTCACATGGTGTCCTCTTTTTGTTGGATCTGTACCTGCAGCTCTGGCTGGACCGTAGCTGAGGACTCTAGTTGGCCTTGGGATTATCTAGCCTGTCCATTCATGGGAGTGGACTTTTCCTCCATGTAGATATCCTTGAGGTTTCTCAGTTTTTCCCACTGGATTTCTTGGGTTTTCCTTGCTGCGATGGGTCCAAGGATGGGCGATACCCTAGGCTTGTTTTGTTTAGACACTACATTTACTCCTTGTATCACTGTTTTGATGTCTGTGAAGTCCTCTGATGCGAATTTTGTTGTGATTTTGGGCTACATAAAAAATAAATTGATTGATTAAAGAAATAAGATCTCAAGGCAGTGAAGTGACCTGTTCCCCTCATTACAATAATGTTAAGAACTTACATGCTCCACTTTCCATATTTCCAAGTTGTTGGTTTTTTGGGGGGGTCCGATTCAAGAAAACACTTCTCAACACTCCTCAAAACCTAAAAGCGTATTTTTCCATTCTCAAATCATCAGCATCAAAGCATCAGAGCAAGGAAGTAAAGTTTACACTGAAGCCATTGCCCAAAATGA
>OMNZ01013887.1:3333-16929 GCA_900303255.1 Lesueurigobius sanzi | reverse complement strand
ATCAAGCCATAGTCATCCTTTGAGAGTTTTACACCCACGTTTTAACACAATGTAGATTCCAAATTCATGTTCCATGATTCTACTCTTTTATTATAATTATATTTAGATTTTCATCAATTTATCCTGTAATCTGTGTTTTCTTATATAATACTACTACAGTATATAACGAGAGATGAATTAATGAAGGAAACAAATAGCTCATGACAGATTTTTTTTTACAATCCTACAATCCTTCAAAATGACTGAGAAAAATGATCCCTAGTGAAACCACTGGGTAATAAAATTTTTTTAATTAAAAATGTTTTATTTGCTAGATACTTTTCCTTTTGCAACCAGCTGCATAAACTGTAACTTTGAATCAGTGTTGTTATCATTATTCAAATATTGCGTCATAATTTTAGTCAAAGCAATACTTTTGGCAATGAAAACTAGACTAAAAATGAATTTAAAGGGGTTAATAATGACTAAAACTATGACTAAAATGTCCAGATATTAGTAAAACTAAATAAAAATGAAAAAGAGGGACTAAACCGAAGAAAATTCCTAGTCTGTGAAACCTTCATTGACAATGGTAATAAATTCTATTCTAAAATAAGCAGAGTGTGAAAGAGGCTGAATACATAAAAAGTCAATAAAAATTGTCTAAGATGTTTTCCAACCTTTAGTACCAAGAGAGGAGGGGCTTAGAGGTTCTTCTTCTGGTTTGCTCTTAAGAGACCCACGGACGTGTTTAAATCTTTATTCGCTGAGGACGATCTTTGGACTAAGATCGAAAGGTCCAACACTTCAACTACAGAGTACAGATGAAGACTGAAGAATCTTGGCCTACGATAAAATTCAATGTTCATGGAGCAGGTCTGGTGTTCAGTGCAATATGATTAAATATAATACAATTATAAATGCATTACCTTCTCATTTTAGTCAAACTAAAACAGAATGTATTGTCAAACTTAACACTGATTTGACTAATCAAATTAGACAAAGGGCTTTGTCCAGGGTCACAGCAAATAAGATAAACAGGCAAGGACTAAAGTCACTCTGCAAAGGTTATATCTTAATGAGTTAAATTTGCTTGAATTCAGAATACTTGATGTTAATCTTAGTAATTTTGACCTGCCAAGTAAGATTGTCTGCCAATGGAACAAGTATTTTAGCACTTCAATTAAGAACAAACAACTTCCTGCACGTAAAATTAGATAATACATCAACATTTACTTTGAATTATATGCTTTGTCTTATTTTAAGTGCAAAAATACTTATTCCACTGGCAGATAATCTGACTTGGCAAGTCAAAATTGCCCTGTCTGTCTATTGTCAAATTACAAGGCCACATTTTGCTTTACTGCATGTTAATGACATGGTAATAGGATTTAAATAACACGGTAACTGGGAAAACGAGCTACAATTTTGCAGCCCTGATTCCATATTATTACATACAAAATACTAACCATGTTTTCTGGTAATTTAAAGTTGAAGTTAGTTATACAGTATTACCTAAGTTCATATGACACATTAGATTTTAAAAAAAGTTACTTAGTTAAGAGTTAGCCTTGTTTTCAATGGTTTGACCGTTATTTTTTGGGACTTCCTTATTGGGAATGCAAAGGAATGTCATTGCACCAACTTAAACACTTTAATAAAATTTACAATGAATATTTTCCACAGATAATATCCATCAAACTAAGTCATAAAACCTGCACTTTAAATGTTTTTTAACTATCCCACTATCCTGACATTATGAGCTAGTTCTGTGCCATAATGTGCTGCCAATTATATTAAGAAATTGCGGCGTTCATAAAAGTAATTGAGAAACAAACCAAAAAAAAATCAGTGTCTGTCAAAACATGTCAGAATGTGGCCGCGTGACATATTTCAAAACATAATGTTATGGTACAGACAGACGCCGCCTGCAGCACGTTGCAACAGCTCTGCCTCGTAAACATCTGGCAGAGAGCAGGTTATCATGACAGACTGAGGATACGATCTGGAGGTTGATGGAGGAACAGTGGTTATCAGGCTAATTTAAAATAAACAAAAGCAGGACTGGGTGATGGGAGAAAAAAATAAAACAAATATTAACCAATTTCAAGCTTCATTTAAAGCCTAAAAAGTAGACTATGGCCCCAAGACCACTAGCCTCCCCTCCCCAATAGACCCTTCCATTGTTTGTAAACAGTCCAGGCTTAGCTAGAGGCAAAAACCTAGATTCCTATCCATTTCCATTGTAGCTGTTGTCATAGTAACGATAAACAAATATCTAACAGTTGTTGTACATATCAGATAAAACCATATTTTATCGTCTCAAATGTCGTTCCTCTTGTTCTCGCACCTTAAGCCACAACAGGACCACATTTTATAGCTGTAGTTTCACACTTGTAATCACCAGGTTTAGTTTAATCTTATTTCTCGTGCTCACTTCCTGCCTCAAGCTGATGTCACTGATGTAAGCAGTGAAAGGGCCTATGGTGCAACTAAGTAAATTAACATTGTTTTTATCTAATCGAAGTGAGAATTCTTGAAATTACTCTAATCAAGGGCAACTTATACACATTTTAAGATTTCTATTTCTATATTTTTGCAGATTAGTCTACTTTCTGTTACAAACATAGTTCTGTTGAGGCTGTTTCTCATTGTTTTTTTCCACTCATGGTTAGTGGGTTGTATAAAGCCATGTATTCGCTTTTGAAATCCTAATGAAACAGAATCTACTCAAATGTTCCTGATCTAACGTTTACACGACCTTCAACAACTGCCAGGAAAATTGTTCAGGAGCAAAGACAAACTCACTTCACCTGAAATACAGGACTCCCTGACAAATATAGATTATTGTTGTGATGGTTTGTTTCAAGATGCATTGGGACATTGGGATAGTTCCTAGTTGAAAGGTTTGGCTACAACTGTATATGCTAATCCTAAAAGATACTAAAATACATAGTAAGCCTTATAGACACTAAAATGTTGCTACTTAAAAGCCCCATGTCAATAACTTAGATTGACGATTGATTGGTTACTCTCTTGTGGTACAAATTCTTCCCTTTTTCTCACAAAAACACCAGCTTTCTTTTGTAATTTCATCAAGTTATGGAAATGCAGAATTGTGTTACAAAGCCAAGAAGTCAGAACAATCCACCTATTGTCAGTCAGCCCTGTAATGTCAGCTGACGATAAAACCACTTCCTTCCTATGCCTCGTGGATGAAGTCAAAGCTGCATGAAATGAACTGAAGTCACATGGACATATAAAAGATAATGGGTTATGACAAATGAAGACTGCAATTTCGCGCAATTAGCTGAATCATATAAAGCTAAAACACGTGTGGTATATTTAGACCAAAATGCTAAGCCGCTAACATCGTAACTCAAATATAAACCGGTCATTGGGAGACTTGGGTAAACCATTTGAAGCTCCTGGGTTTTATGTACAGCTACTCGCTCTAACATGTTCAAGAAATAGCCCAATCGAGTGATAAAACTTGAAAGGAAATGTCACATATGCATATTTTTAAACATATAGGACATAGTTTTGGGCACCAAGGCAAGAAAAAACCCTATAAAACTCCTTGCCTGGGATCGGAACAGGTCTGCAGCCTCTAAATCCAAACCTGGCCTTGACTGAGCCCCTAAATTTAGCCCGAAAGACCCTCTCTTTATGAAAAGGGAGCGCACACATACCACAGGAGCTAATGGCAGCCTTAGCGCTCAGACCCGGGCTGTTTGTTGCATAAAGAAACCTCAATTACAAGGGACAGAACCTGACATTTGGGGGCATTGTGGCCAAAGCAGCAGTGCGGGGAATAGCAGGGTGGAGTTTTTAGTCATGTCTTTGTGTCCTGGCTGCCCTCTGCGTGTACCACCCAAAAAGCACGGGCCAGCTGTGTCAAAGGAGGAGATTGTGCTGCATTTCAGCTTTTTACTGGGGCAGGTTTTTATTTGAAGCTGACTTTTCTGGGCTCCGAGCATGTTAGAGTTAGAATTAGGGCTGGGTACTATTAAAAGTACCTGATTAGTAGCATCTGATTGCATTGTCCCTGTCAACTAAATCAATAAATGAACAATACTCGTACATGTTTGGAGGGAAACTGGCACAGAGAACATTTCCTTTAGAAGTTTTGATGGCTGGTGGGTCCTGAGGCAACTGCTCATTTCTGTTATTTTTCTAAAACAAGTTGTGCACATGACAGGTTCCAATCCTTTAGTAATTGTGGTTTTGTTTGATGGATAATATCTATGGAAAGCATTATTATATGATTCTGACTCACTCATTTCTCATTGGTATGGTATGGATGGCCGCGGAGGAGGGTCTAAGCATGGAGGATACTCTAGGCTTGTTTTGTTTAGATATTACATGTGTCTGACATTACATCTGGTTGTCACATTTGTTTGATCTTTTTTGGGGGTGTCTATACTATAATACCCTTTGAGATGATTCCTAATAATAAATTGATTGATTGATTGATGGATTGAACAGTTGAATTGTTTGCCTCTATGTAGTATGTCACTTCCTGTGCCCACTGTGTTTTTGTGAAAATGTTGTCTATTATGCCATATGCACTTTAAGTATAGGTAAGAAAAAGCTATTGTTAGGACTTATATAGGTCGTAACTATGCTGTTCCTTGACTGCAAGATATGTGTTGTGTCTTGGTGTTGCGACATCAAGAGCAATAGTTTAAATTGAGGCGAAGGGCAGCTGAAAATTACATGCTGGTAATTATAATAACTGTCAAAATGCAGATTTCTAGTCGTAGTGTATTGCTTCTTACTCTGTAATTCCTGAGCCAATCCACATGAAACAAAAACTGTCACAAGGTTCAATGTCTTCTCTGTCAGCACATATGAACTAAGGTCTAATTATTGTATCATAAAGGTGTCCAAAAGTGGTGACAATTCTCAAAAACATTTGGTGATGTTGGCCAGTAGGAAGGACTTTCAGACATAAGGATAATATGGCAGGTTTGTGAATCCAATCACTATCAAACAGTGATCAAGTACAACATTTGGACCTTTTCTTTTTTGAAAATTATAACGTGAACTCAACCTATGACTCGCCTCCTTCAGGTATGTTTCAGATGAGCAGACAACATTAAAAAAACATGGCTGAAAGCAAAGCGGCGCTGCCCGACAACATCAAGTGACTGCTGACGCCGAAATGATGCATCCACTTATTCGAGATAGCAGCGTTTAGCACCGTTCTTTCATGTTGTCAAAAGCACGCAGCCAGACCAAAAAAACCTCCAGCCGCCAAGAGTATCGAGTGTCTCCTCAGTCAAGGCTCTTTAGCTGCACATGTTGGACGAATGTTCCTCAAACGCTTCGACATGTTTCGCTGTTACAGAGCGGTTCTGGTCCAGAGAGGCTTAAATGTGACAACAACAGAGCAACCTTGTAATGACTTCAGAGTATTTCAGATCTAGTTCATTCAGTTTTCATGTTAAAGGAGAAGTAAATCAGCTTAATAATGTTCTCATCAAAACATACCTGAAGTAGTATTTCACTTCATTCACGTGACTTTGATTAATCCTGTTTACCATTTCTTGTTTGTCAAAGTAGAGTACATCGGACTTTCTGCATTTTATTGCGTAAAAGATCAAACCCAGAACCGCCCAACACATTTTCAAAGTCCATAAATCATTTTCGGATGCGTTCTGAGCTGTTGTGCGCTCAAAGGATGTTCATTACGGTGCCATAGTTTTGTTTTGCCGATAGCTAAAAATGAAATCTCGTATTTTCTGTTGGTAATCTTTGCCTTTTCACGCTTAGACAATATTTTAGGTTATAAAATGTAAAATATCAATGCTAAGGAGCCCAATAGAATAGAATAGTATGTTTATATGCCTCAAGACGACCTTTTGCAACGTCTCCAAAATACATTGCCTTTCAACATAACTCATGTGCTACACCTGAACGTTTTGCATTGATTTCTATTCTTAGACCCTTTGAAGTCGTTGAGACATTGCAACCCGCATGACATCACCAAGCCTGACGACATTTCAGACATACTTGACGTGTAATTGCCACTTCAGCCCTAAACTCTAAATCTTCTGGCCCTTTGGCTTGTGCAGCTGATAAATGACCCACCACGTGCCGGTAATGCAGACCTCAGCAGGAAATTTGCAATTGAGATCCCACCGATTTTTGACGGGATTAATGAGCATTTCACCAGCGCTTTAAAGCAGCTGGTTAAACATAGCTTGGCTGGTATTCCTCGCATGCCGTGACACATCTTTGAGACATTCTGGCTAAAATAGGCACCTTGAAATGAGAGGAGAGGAGCTAGCAACAAACTTACTAATTTAGAGCACGCCAACATCACGATTTCTCTGAATTAAATGTTCTGGGGTGAAGAAGGATCTGGTCTGATTCGAGACATGCTTGATCGTCCTTGGTTTTGCAAGAATAATCAGCCTTCATTAACCTTGATTTGATAAACTGCTCTCCTGCCAATCTTAGCTGACAAGGTTAGTAAGTCAAAGATCCTTTCGAAATCAAAGAAACACTGAGAGGATTTTAGCAAGACTGATGTGCGTTTCCAGAATCCTAAGCTAATTCTTCAAATGAATAGCATGACATGTTTCCAGACTGTCGTCACTAAGCTTTTCTTTTACCATCACTGTATTAGTATTCTGTGCATGGCCTGGTATTTCTCACTATAGGGAGCATTTAGGTCCAGGAATGAGGCACTTGCATGAGATCAGACAAGCATCTCCACCTTTTTAACCTCATACCGTGCACTGTTTTCAAAGTCAGACCTTCAAATGTGCTGTATCTTAACCATTCCAGACAGCAGCAGCAGCAGCAGTAGCTACCTCATCTTACCAACCCAACCTTTGTCTTTCAACACATATTCTTTGAATTTACCTACGCTGCATACTCTGTCCACTGCAGTCACATCTACCAGCCATCCTCCTTCGCACAATTCCCATCCTGGGTGTTTAAAATGACAAGCATTTGTCTCCCACTCACCTCCGAGCCCCCAGCCATTCAGTCTCTGCTCGTCATTCTAACAGTTGTAGCCTTGCAATTCACTGCCAACACTTATTCCGTTGAAAATCATATCCGAATGGGCATAAATGTCATGAAATGTATAAAAAAAAAACTTCCAATTCTCGCCCTGACACTATAGTTCCTCTATCATTCCAGTTATCCCATACAAAATTCCAACTGCAGTGTTCAAAATGTGAAAATCTTAAGACCAAAACATTACTTTTCCAGTCTCAATCAGCCACATATTGCCAATTCTGTCCCCTGCAGTCAATCTATCAACCAATACTCCTTGCAAAAAAGATGAGCGCTCTCTAACCAACCATTCCTCTTTACAAAATTCAAATTTGTTTTCCAAAATTGTCTGAAAACCTCACCTCAAAGCCCTGCGTTATCCCACTCCTGCAGCAGTAGCTCTCTTCCGTCAGGGTGAACGCTCCCCTCTGTTCACACTGCTTCTTGTCGGCGCTTCTGTGGACGTCTGCCGCACAGCTGTTTGGGAATCGCCTCCTCTCGTCCTCCTCCTCCTCTTTCTCTCTCTCTCTCTTTCCTTAGCGCAATCTCCTCCTACCCTCGCTTCCTAGACCCTTCCCCCCCTAAAACTCCCAACTCTAAAAACTGCTCTTCTGTGGCACCTGTGAATGCCAGTCTATAGCTCTAGCGTTTTTTTTGTTTTTTTTTTCAAAAGCTTCTGCCTATAGGTTTTTTTTTCCGCTGCTGCAGTGCCGGTGCCTCATGGGATTTGTAGTTATTGAGCTGAAACGCTGAGGTATGCGCCCGCAGCCTGACGTCTCCTCCGCATCAGATAAGCCTCGTGTCTGTGCGGAAGGCATTCGGTAAACAGTCCACTGATTGTGTCTCTCTTTCTCCATCCGTCTCCTCATGTGAGCCTCCTCCGTTTATCCTTATCTGCGCAGAGCGAAAAGGACACGCCTGCAGCAGTCACTCGGGCCCAGGATGTGCCCTGGAGAGGTTCGGGCTGAGGGCTGTGGTGCAAGGGTGAAGGAAAATCCCCTGTTTATTTAAAATGAGCACAACTGTTTATGTCATTTCTCGCGGGGACGTGACAGATTTTAGTTCTGACCATGAGACGGCACGGAAGCACAATTCTGAAAGAGAAACTAAACTGTTTAGTTTTGATTTGGAGTGTTGTCTGCTGGTCCCATCCCATCTTTGGCCATTTTATACCCAAGGCACTCCTCCTACAACATCTCTATTTACATTTTCTAAAAAGCCTTAATTTTACTGGGCTAATGCAAAATCATATAAAACAAATTGCTGGTTTCTTCCACGTGTAACCGCTCCAAACAAGCCTTTTTCAAGAAGTAAGGACCAGCGTCTACATCTCCTATATTGGTAGAGGAGTGATTGGAAAACAAGGGCACCTGGTGTGATTATGAACTCAGAACATCTGGTGACCCGAGGGAGGACACACCCTCACAATTAGGTGGCATCACCCAAGAGAGAGAAAAAAAAGAAAACAAATAAATAAGAATAGTAAACACTGCTACGGATAAAGACTAAAGTCAGTTTCCTTATTTAATCCAGAGTATACAGTAGCCTTCAGATAAGATAGTTCTTTTTTGATCTCACAATGGAGAAATTCGCAAAAAATCTCGTACACTGAGTAAAAAAAAAGATACACTCTAGAGGAAGAATATCCAAAATATATATAGTATGTACTGTAATAAGTACAGTATATGAGTATGGATCCAAGTATGAATATACATAGATTAATATAGATTATAGATATAGCAAGTTTCCATCTGTAGAAATAGTTTTAGACGATCCCCTCCTCTGCTCTGCTTATGGATGTGTTCCAATAGTGTAATTTGAACTTTTGTGATCTAAGACAGTCTAAAAAATAAAAATAAAAAGTCTGTGGCGCCCCTCATGGCTAAACAGTGAACTGCAATTTGGATTTTTTTCAGATGGAGGTCACTGTAAAAGTTGAACTTTTACAACATTACAACATTACATCCACACAGTATCAGCGGAAAAGTGTTCCTCTAACGCTCTCTGCAGTGGTTTGTTTCTGGAGCTGAATCAATCAAGCAGATTTATTTACATAACAGAAGAAGAAGAGCTTTATTTATATAGCGCCTTTCGCAAAGCGCTTTACATGAGTTGACAGATTGAAGAACATATGACCAAGCTCTACTATTGAAAAAGTATGCAGGTTTACTGTAATATTTTCATATTTTCAATGTAAACAGTCTTAAGGGAGCTCTTTGGAAAGACTTGGAGAGCTACAGGTTGAAGATCTCTTACTTACTGGTGACTGAATGTGAGTCAGTGTCCTCCCTGGACCAACCGACCACAGTCCAGGATGTTCTCCGCCTCAAAGTAAATGTTTGGTTTAATAGCAAGAGGTTTTTTTTTTTTTTAAGTTTTAGGTCACATTAGGATAGAATCATGAGACCAGGCCCTAGCATTCACGGGGCCCTAAGCAGAACTATGTCATGGGGCCCTTGTAACTTCAATGTCATTTTGAATAGATATATATTCCCAAAGTCAATTGCCCCACACTTCAAACTGACTGTTTGTAAAAGAAAGGAGACAACACAGACAAAAGAAATCTAGTAATGAGTAAGTATTTTCTTAAAATGTGTATATTTGCCCTCGATTTGAGTAACTCATTTCAAAAAGTCTGTCAGTGGGGCACGTTTTTAGCTCTTAAATTAAGAAAAGTAAAAATCGAATCACTCTCAAAATTATATACAAACAATATTAATTTACTAAATAATAAGAAGGTTGACGCATCTTCTTAATTTAAGTGTAAAAAAACTTCCCTCACTGGCATTTTTATTTATTTAATTGTACCTATTCCTAGATTACCTTATTGAGCCACGCCTCCTGAGACTAAAAATCGGGCTAAAAATCCTCTAGTGTGTGTCCAGCTTAAGTAAAGTCTTGTTCTGGACACTTGGCAGAGCCGCCATGGAGCCCTATTGTCAGAGCGGCGTGAAACTGTGGTGAAAAGAGGAGAGTCAAGACGTTGATTACCTCATGCTGTCGGCCATGTTTGTTTACTGTGACTTCACATTTGAGTGCGACGGACACAGGCAGATTTCCAGCCCTGCTTCGTGAGACTCTCTTTGTTCTGGATGTACCAGCGAGTCCACATGCAATGTCCAATAACTTTTGAAAATGAGAAATACATTTACTGTATTCTAGATTACATTTCTGTATCAGTGTCGAAGCCAATGGCAGATTCTCAGTCAAAACTGCAGGAGTGTTAACCAGGGACAGTCCCAGTTTGAAGTCCTTTAACCAATGTCCTCATGGCTTTCTCCAAGGTAAATGATTTGTTTGAGTTATACACTGGCCATGTAAAAATCTCGAGTCTATCATTGCAATGTGGATTGGTGCATGTCATTACACACAACATTAAACAGTTAACCCCTGTGACAAATTCTTTCCTCGTTTATAAGTTTATGTTCATGTTTATTGAAGGGCTCTCTATTAGCGCTGCAGAGTTGTTGCTATTTTTCCTGGGTTCTGAATTACATTACAATAATATACAATACACTACAAAAACATCTCATAACAACATAAATACATACAAAATAAACATTCTGTTTTCTATCACGGTGGAAGTAAGTCATATTTCATTGATCATGTCAAGTAGCTTTAATTGGTAAATAGTAAGCATTCACTGATCATTTAGAGCAGTGTCCCCATCCTTTTTTGTCTGGCGTACACCTTGGACCTTTTATGTACCTTCCTCGATGGTTTTAATGATTAGTTAGAAAGTGAATGACTCCTATTTATCAGTAAAAAGGCCACTAAATATTCTCAAACTCTCACTTTTTTACAGTTAAATGCTTTAGATAGCTTTTCTTTGGACATACTAATCAAAAATATAATTCAATTCGATCTTATTTTGTCTTATTTTCTGAAATGATTCCAAGTACCCCCTTCTAAGCTCGGTCCCTGTACCCTTAGGTTGGGAAACACTGATATAGAGTGGACTTTACTTGGTTTAATGGCAGTTAACTTAATTATATTGTGGCAATTCGTGCCCAGCTTTACTTGTTTACTTTTTGTTGATCCCCTCCAGCCATAGTTAAATTCCTTTCAGCACATTTTAGTGGAGGTGTCGACAGTTCTCATGAAAGCACATTTTTAGTCCATGAATAATTTTTAGCTCTGACTTTTATTATTACTAGTTTCATTGGTGGATTGCAAGTAGCACTTCTTCAGTCATCGTCCCACAACACCCCCTGACTAAAATACATCACAAGTTACTTACATCCTTTTTCTGGCCACAGAATTGCACAACGCAAACCACTTAGTCAGATGCAGCTAGTCACTTGAGGCGTGTCTTGTGCCTAAATCCTGAATTCCTCTTCTCTGAGTCTGACCACTGTCCAGATAAGGGTTAACTTTAGCTGCATTGACCCAAGCGGCGCGTCGCTGAACCTAACGGAGCCGTTTGTGCGGAGGCCACTGCAGCACTGAGCACGTGCAGACCCAGGCAGCTTTACAAACTGCACACCGCGCCTCTCGGAAACCCTTATCAAAATGCGTGGAGCGAGACGGCTCTTATACAGTCAAGGGCACCGCCGGACTCTCCTCGGCGTGCGCGTTTGAGATCGAGCGAATTAAATAAAGAAATACAGAGGTAACCTTGGAAACTGGCGGAGGAGAGACACGCACGTGCGAAATGTTTGGGCCAATGGAGGGTTGGGAAAAGGGAGGTGTGTGCAGTGAGGGAAAGGCAGGGGGGCGGGGGCGAGGGGGAGGGGTGCGAGCCAGTCTGTCACTGTCTGAAAGGTGCATACAAGTCCATACATGCGGATACTGCGTTAGCGTGAGGTGAGAGGAGCTACTTCAGGTTGCTGGGTTGTTTAAATGGTTTATATGCGGGGGAAAGGATGAAGACATGCAGCATAACGGGCACTGATGCTGAATTATGTATGTGTTTCTTTATTTAAGGATCCCCGTTTTTTTTCTAGAAGTGACTATTCTTCCTGGGGCTCATTCCACATAAAAGTATTTCAATTCATGCTCGTAAAAGAGCACATCAACAGTCGCAGACAGTAGGTTCACGCCCACTTCGATAATAGAGGTAAGGCACAAGGAAAACAAGCAATCCATCAATCAATCAGTTTTTGTAACGCCCAATATCACAACAGGAGTCGTTTCAGAGGTCGGTGCAAACACAAAACAAGTTAATATCAAGCATCAAACAATGAAATGTCAGCCTGGAGTTTCCCTCGTCCTTAGACCCTCCCCCGCGGCAAGGACAAACTCAAGAAAACCACGTGGGACAAAACGGAGATACCTCGAGGAGAACCACATTGGGAAAGGGATCCGCTCCTATGGACGGATGGGCCAGATGGTTCCCCAAAAAAAGTTGAATAACTCAATGAAATTGAAAATGTGGGTTTCTTTTACATATTTGGTCACAAAAAAAAACAGGATTATTCCTAGTTTAGACATGATTGACACGTTGAACGACTAGTTATTTACGTGATCCACCCGGAACTAAAACATCCTCCAATATACCTTTAACACACGTTTCCATTATCCATTTCTTGTTGTTTCTCGTCTTTGCTCAACCAAATGTGTCAGTAACATACACTACAGCACATAGCAGCAGTGTGGTGTTTTCATATGAACTACAGCTGGTGTGAATGAAGACGCTGTATCTGCTCCTGGTCGACACACCACAGGCCTCAGCGTTTGGGAAGTGCACGCTCTCATATCACTTAAATCTCTCCATTGCAACAGCAGCTTGACTTCAAAAATCCCTGGTGAAAATGAAAACAGCTATTTGTAAAGGTGCCAAAACTTTCCAGACGCTGCCCACTAAAGTAGATTTGACAATACTTTCTGGGATTTATATCATTTTAGATCATGTCGTAGCATTTTAGGTCTGCTGATTTAATAAATGATTGTACATTTTTAAAGACAAGCAGCATATTCCAGTCGGATATTGCTCGGTATATCAGTGTTCATTTCGTCGACTAAAATATTTTGTCATAATTTTAGTCAAAGTAATAATTTTGCTGACTAAAATTAGACTAAAACTAAATTAAAGTTAGTTCATGAGACTAAATCTATGACTAAAATTTCCGTCGACTAAAAAAAGACTAAACAAAAATGAAAAAAAGGGACTAAACTGATCCAAACTTCAGTGACCCAGTTTGAAAGAGCCTCATATCATTTAAATTCACTGCCAAAGGAACAGCTCTGTGTTTTGATCATGTGGAGACGCTCCATGAAGCAGATAATATTATTAAATATTATTTAATGATATTCTCTGCTTCATGGAGCGTATTATGTTTGGAGACAATAATATAAATGTGAAGTTCACCCATTTTATTCCACATATAAATCGACTAAATGTACGTGGAATTTTTGTTGACTAAAATTAGACTAAAACTAACAAGATTTTTTTGACTAAATCTCGACTGAAATTAAGACTAAGACTAAGACTAAAACTAAATAAAAATGTGCTGTCAAAATGAGCACTGGTATATGTTAGCGGTATATAAATGTGTTTTTAGTGCATTCGTCTTTGGCAGAACAGAAGCAAAGTAGAAGCAGCATTAGAGGCTTGCCTTGTGTTAAACTCATGTCTGTTACAGACTAAAAGCTTTGTGCCAG
>OMNZ01013866.1:0-20223 GCA_900303255.1 Lesueurigobius sanzi | reverse complement strand
GAGGAACAGTTTCGTACACAGGGCCATCGGGAAGCTGAACTCCCTCCCCTCCCACCACCCCTCTTTCCCCTCCCCCCGCTCCACAATCAAAGATGAGAGAAACATAATTTCGAACGATTCACATGGTTTGACAAATAAAAAATCTAGAATCTTGTGCTTATCCTGCTGTGGTTTGAATACAGCTATAGCATAAAAGGTGCTGCCATATGCAAAACAAATGCATATGGTGTTAACAAATTTAATCAGCTAATGCTTTAGTTGCAAGTCTGCTGTACGGTTTACTCATTTTTAGTGCTCAGTCTTAGCTCCTGAAACCACGGTGTGGAGACTTGATGTTCTTGAAAGTCATTTGAGGCGTGTGACATGTGGAGCCTGAGGCGCTGGAGCTGAGGTCTGATTGACACCTTCCCCCCTCAGGGTTTATTAAACTGCCGTCATTTTATTACCATGTAGAGAACTCATCTAGCTGCGAGTGACACTTCTTTTATGAAGAATGTTCAAATGTCTCCACTGCATACATTTTTTTTAACAACATTTGTTTAAAATATTGACGGACTAAACACTTTGTTGTAAGACAAAGCAGTTTTAATCAGATTTATTTTATTTTATTTATTTAGGAGTTTTACTTTACCAGTTAAGATAAGATAAGTGTCTTAGTAGGAAAAAATAACAAATTTGTGTAAGCTTTATGCATGATGTTTCTTGCGATGTTGCACCTGCAATTGTTTTTTACTAAAAACTTTCTGTTACAATGCCTTGGGTCAAATGTTGATTTATTTTAAAAAGATAATGTATGTACCATACATGCTTACTGGATTAAACAAGGCAGCACTTTTGCAAGTCAAGCTGCAATGCCTAAAGATGCAAAATCTAAGTATATGGAATGCTCTACATGCTTTACAGTAGTAGTAGTAGTCTGGTGGTCAGCATCATCTCCGCGAGTTCTGAAGGGCTTGATTGACAGCCGTACTAACCAATCAGAGAAACGCATGGTTTGACCAACATGGCGGCTTATCGTGTGTAAAAAAACATTAAATTTAACAAGAAATATCGTAGAAAAATTGTACTCCACCAAATCAACAGGGGAACCACTAAACTATTTAAATAAGAGGTTAGAAAGTTAGAAAGTTCTGAATGATACGCATTTGAGTGTTCAGACTTCAGCATTTAAGTGCCGCGTTACAAATCTGTGTCTGGGATTGGACCGTTATCAACATAATCGGGTAATGACACCTCCAGACTGTCCTCCTTTTGAACAGAAAGCAGGCACGTCTGGCTGGCCAGGTTAGGAATGCTCAGATTGATCTACCACAGTCTCTGACATTGAAATAATACACCTGCACTCGAACTAATCAGTCTTAATGGAACGAGGCGCCAGGATTTGTTCAAAAAGAGTGCTTAAGTTTATTTCCCACAGGTTAAAACTGTAGGCTCTGCAACCCAAAGAATAGGGCTTACTCTGCTTTCTGATTGGATTATTAAAAGCAACTTTTACATCATGTGATATGTTTTTGCATTTTTTTATAAAAGGCCTATTGTTTTTAATCTATTTATTGTGGACCTTGATGGAATGTGTTGTTGTCATCTCCGCTTTGTCCTCTGACGCATTTGAGAAGTGATACTTTTTTCATAATTTTGGCAGGAAGATAGTGGCAGAAAAGGCAACAATACAATTATAGGTCTATCGTCTATAGGTAATGTGTCTCACAATTGGTTATAATGCTCCAAGTCAATTTGTCAAACTTCACAACATATCTCGCCAAGAACAACTATTTTACGTGACTGAAAAAGAAAATAACAGCAACAAAAGATTCCCACATTTTTATCAGTTGAAGTCTGTAAAATCAGGGTAATGCTGTGTACGCAGAAGCCTGAGGTCTCAGTAGCAGCACTAAAATCTATCTATTTACCGTATTGAATAAACTCTTAACCTATACAATTTTAAGTTGTTATTAGACACAAGCCTCTAGACGAGTCTGCTTTGCCAGTATTTGCCTAACTGTAAAATTAAGTTTGTGCTAATCACACTGCGCAACCAAAAGCACGAGATTAGACACAATTTGCTAATTACTGCAGCAAAATTGCAAATTGTGCTGGCTGTATAGTTTCTAGTTTGTTTTATAAATTCTCTGCCATTTGTTAGCAACGCATTGTTTTGGCGGTTGGTGCAATGATCAATTTCATCTAATCTTGGCGTTTTCACTTCAATCGCTAAAGGCAAATGAAATAATAAATAGCAATAGAAATAACAAGTAGAAATTTGAAGCCCAAACTGTCAAAATGTGAAAATAACCACATGCCAGACTGTGTTCTTTCACATTCAACAAAACAACATGGTGCCTTTTCTCCTTAGTCCTTGAGATAATTGCAACCGAATGAAGTTATACATAAGCTGACAGCAATGATGATGAATGGGTGGCCACGCTAATAGAAATGACTTCTCCCAGGGATATAGAAATGATTGACAATGTGAAATAATAGCCTGGACAATCAATGACTATTGATTGATTTTGCAGTTCCAGAGTTCACAGAGAGATGGAAGGGGAGAGTATGAAATATGAGCAGTTATGCTGTCTTTAGAAGTTATTCATGGGGCTGTGAATCATTCTTGATGGCTCATTAGTATTCAGGTATTCAGCAGACAGGAAGGAAAACAAAACGTGATAATTCAGAAAGAAATAGGCCTCCTGCTGGGTACAGACTGGTAATCAGTTTGATGAATCAATACTGCTGGACATTTCTTGACATAAACAACATTTCAGAACTAGCCAAGTCCGTTTTCCAGAGCCAAAGTTTGTGACAGGATTCTCACCAGGTTGAAAAATGGGTGGTCTTAACAGGTCTTAATATTTCCCAAATTCTGATTAAATTAAGCAATAATGGACTTTCATGTAGCATATTAAACCCATTGCCTTAGAAAATAGTTAATGTGTAATGAATATGCTATGTTGGTAGAGATTTGCCCCTCTATATTTGTTTTGTTATGTATTCCACATAGCATGATGCACTGTTGTGTATTCTGTGTGCTGTGTTCATTTGATCTGCTGATATTGATATTTACCTTTGACCCTTGACCTTTGTGCCAGAGTAAGTGCATGTACAGTATATCTGAATGCTCTAAGTTTAATGTGCATAACTTGGTCCGTGGATGTGTTTCCACAATCATCGCACTTCTTTTGCATTTACATTTATAGTAAAACAGAACTATAGTAATATTGATAGTGTATAGTGGCTTTACTACCACAAAGTTTGTGTGGATAGCATAATTAACCTGATAAAAGTGTGCTGTGAATGAATAGTTCAGGGCCAAACCGCTGGAGGAAGAGACGATAAGGAGACTTTTGATATCTTGAGCCTCGGCTCACTGGATAAACACAAAGCGTCAGTTCAATAATTAGATCAATTAAACTAGTGGCTAATCAGATGCAGAAAGCCAACTCCAAAGACTTCTATTCAGGATGTGAAATGATGGGGCCAAGTGAACCTTCAGCTTGCATTGTGTAGATTGAAAGCTTTAATTGGACTAATTTGCAAGTAACGCGTATGCATTGTTTCTGACGAAAGAAAGTGCAAAAGGGGCACAATCTTGGAGAAAAAGTATAATCAGAGAACCGCAAGAAATAAATCATTCTTGCATTTAAAAACCTAAAAACAGTGCCTAATGTTGTTTCCATCTTTTATTTGCGTCACCTCCAGCAATCTAATGCCATAATAATCATGAGAAGACACCAGGCCTATAACACAATAACATGCAATATGCACCAACAATGTGACTTACTATTGTGCAGCATTTACCATGTCTGCTTCTCAATCCTTGGCATCTTCCACTTAAAGGCATTCTCTAGCCCTTTGATCCCTCCACTGATGAGGAGAACGAGCTGGATAGGAGCTCTCCAAGGTGCTGAACTATTTCCAGCTGAACATCTACCCTCAGGCCACAACAACCAGAAATAAACTCTGACAGAATACGACGGCTAAGAGTGACACTTAAACTGCTATTGAAATGACTCCATTTACCACAAGAGCGACATACAGTATACATAATCGTTTTTCTTTACTTTGTCAGGGGTGCACATAGATGAATGCTTTCTTAACTTAATCGGTTTACTCTGAACAGTTTCACTATATGGAAAATACCTTCTTGAATAAGCACTTTGTGTGTCTTGAGAATCACTATACAGTATCAAGTAAAGATATATTTCTTTTTAAATGACAGGCATCGAAATAATCTTTTTAAATCATTTGCATTCACACAACTGTGGGGTTCTGCTGGGCTCTATATTTATTAGACTTTTATAATCATGGAAAAAAAAACATTTTGTGTTACCATGCATATTCCATGAAAAATGGCCAAAAGATTAAAAGGGTATGTAAAGTTTTGGTCACAACTGTACGTCCAAAATGTGTCTTCATGCAATAATAACACATTTACTAATATAGCACTTTTTCACCTAAAGTGGGCACTCAAAGCAAGGTGAGTGAGAAGAGTCTTTTTTTTAATGAGGTTTCATGATTGTATTTGTAAAAAATACAATCATCAAAGTAAAATGACATTAAACAGTTAATCAATAATCGTTTTCTAAGTAGATCAGAAATTCGATTAAAGAAATTGAACAAAATGAGCATCCCTAGTCCAGGTCGGTCCATGTGCTTCAATCGAAAACCACCAGTGAGTGAGGAAGATCCTTTCTGTCTTCCTTCTCCTCATCCATGATAATCAAAGTAATCTCACAGAAACGTATATGCTCCATCTCATAATTAGACACTCCGCACAATACCCAGTATAACTTTACTCCAAATAGACCCTCATTAATGTGTTTTGAGCTTTCATCCTCATTTCCCCCAATTAAACTACTGCCACGCACAATAACGACTCCAATTAGCATTCGTATTTTCGGTAGATAGCATTTTACACAAGTCAATTATGGAGGCTATTTTATTATACATAAATTATTTCTGGACCAAAACTACAATGTAGAAAATAAATAATGTGCAGAGTGCAAACTGTAATGAAAATGATGTGCCACTGAACCACATGTCATCTCATTACGTGCAGAATAAGAATGTACCAAATGTTCCTTTGAAGACATTAAACTTGTGCTTTAACTTTGGCGTGTTAGCTCATCTTCTCTTTGAATTTTGTTGCTACACCTTTGAGGCATTTTACTATTTTAAAATATGCTTTGAAAAATAATTATTGCACTTTATAAACTCATAAAACGGTGGTTAGGAGGTGAAATATGGCTATTCAAAGTCACTCCATGCCGGGTCTTAATAACTCAGCCACATTACCTTGGAAATCACACATTAACAACTCTCCTTGAGCTCTCCCACCTTAAGCTTCACATCACACTGCTCATCATTTGGCTTGTTTGTAGCTTTTTACCCCATTAAATTGTAAAAAAAAAAAAAAAAGAAAAATGTATATCTTGTTGCCTTGTACATATGGGGGCTGGGTGTGTCTAAAAGCAGCTCGGTACTTTGACACCCAGGACCCCCATCTGATTGGCAGTATTCAGAGTACATCCCCATCCCCGAGTGGTTTTGCGTACCTTCGCTGTGAATGCTCACTCTCTGATATCCACTGCTCTCCTAATGGCTGCATTGAAGTCTGCGAAAAGAGGGGAAGATTGGTGGCTTTATGGGTCTGGTTTTTATATGGCTAAAATTGCAGCCATATGCGGACAGACCAAAAACAAAATCAGCTTCCTTCTTGTTGCCTTTAGCTTTTGTTCCACTGTGTGACTGACCAGGCCATTGACATTAGTTTTTTGTTTACATTAAAATAAAACAAAGCCACAGCGCCACCGGAGATAGGCATTGCTATTTGTTCTGCATTTTGGTCACACAGCTGCATGAGGCTGGTTCTGGAGTGGCAGCAGTGTCCTAATGGGTCTATCTCTCTAAATAATGACAGATTCTGGTCATTATACTGGTTCAGATGTGTGCCGCAGCTAGTGATCTTCAAGATATGTTTGATGTGATAATTGCCTGAATAATTGGCTCAATATTCGCGGAGATGTGCCTCTGAAATCCAAAGAAAACAGACGATGCAACGCAAAAACAGCTGATCGTCCGCGGAAGATAAAGCACCAAACTCGTAGATCTCTAACTTCTCACAGCATCCTACTGTGTATAGGCCAAAAACATCAGAGGATGTTCCCGTAAAAAAAAAAAATCCCGTATTTGCCTTAGCATACTAGCAAACTTAGTATACACATATACATCAGAAGTTTTGTAGTGCAGTTATATATTATGCTTTATTGCATCAAGACGTATCATTTGTGAGTTTCTTTTAGGCTCTTTTTACTGTTAGTTGCTGACAAGTTCCCAGAGGCTGAGACATTAACATGTTAATATCCAAGACTATTAATGGGCCACAATGGGCTATATGCACGGTGAGACACGTGACCAACTTTTTGCTTCAGGGACGGAAGGCGTATTTCCGCCCTGCATCAAATTCCATTGAATTTTTAGCAAGGCTCAGACAACTCTAAAAATATGTGAAGATAACGTGGAGGACAACGATTCACTGATGGCAAGTCAGTGACAGTGTGTTAAAAACACCATGTTGGATGTGAAAACTGGCCTGGAGGAAACATCAGCCTTCATCCAGGTATGGCTAGTGTTCAATAGAAACGATATACAGTAATTAATTTAAACAAGTAAATAATAATTAAACTGCTGATAGGTCGCTTCTTTATTGTGCATGCTAATTCATTTTTTATTTGGTGTTAGCTTTTAGCTTCGAGGCATAAACATCTCTCGTTATGAGCACAGACGTTCCTTCCAATGAAGTGGTTACATCCAACGTAATGTTTTTAACCAGCTGCTGGTCACATGGTATCAGTCACTCGCTGTCCGCTGACAAATCTTGAGGTTAGTCTTCATTTGTGTGAGATATGCTAACTACTCAATGCAAATCAATAGGGAGAGGAAGAAGAGAGGAAGGTTTTTGAGTCCAGTCGGAAGTCACGTGGGCTCGCTGTGCATATAGCCCATAGGTTTGCATAAAATATAATTACAATTAACATCAGAATGTTAATAATAAACAATTTTATGAGAAAATGTTCTTGCGTGTGTGTCCTCCTTTTTGCACTTGTCCTTCTTTTCAGTGTATTGGAACTGGTGACCCTCACTACAGGCCTATTGCTTTACTCCAGCGCTCTGTAGTTCATGAGTGTTGTTGTATTAGGTTTGGTCAGTCTGTTAAAAACATAAGTAAAGTTCAGTGGTCCGATTAGGTTCATAAGATCTTCTAGTAAAGCTTTTTCTGACGGCCAGACCTATGTATATTTTTAACCGTGACAGTTTCACTTACTTCTGCTGCCTTCCTCAGAAGTGTCACGTGACGTTACTGTGACGTGTCTGCAGCCATGAAAACACACCAGGATTGAAAAAGGTGAGAAGGAAATTTTGAAAATTCCATATTTTAAAGCATGAATCTGATGTATTGGGCCGTGCAGGTCTCTAGTCTGCAGCCCTGCGTGTGCACTGGTACCACCACGTTGTACGTTGTTTTCTGTGTTGAGCACTGCGCAGGAGGAAGGAAGGACCAAGAGAAGTGTTGACCACTGGAAACACTTTTACTGGCAGTTCTGCACAAACAAAATTAAAATCTTCGTCACACATGTAGTCTGTCCCATGCACACAGCTCATCAGTCCCCTCCTCAGAAAGCTTAGTGCAGACATGCTGCTGCAGCTAATATCGTGCATGTAGTTATCTATATTTTTATCCAAATACATTAACTTGCAAAGCAAAATGCCCAGTGTAAATTATAAAAGAGAAATGAATTAACAATGAATGGATGTGTTGCACATACCTGCACATATAAAATAAAATAAAAATCTTCGTCACACATGTAGTCTGTCCCATGCACACAGCTCATTAGTCCCCTGTTAGCAAATGAACACATGTAAATGATTTTAGCTAGGTCTCAAACATGTTTTTACATTAGCCTAGCTTGCTAAAAGACATAAAACATTTTGAAAATGGGCGTAGTATCTGTTGACTTTTTTAAATGGATATACAGTTGTTTTACCATCAGTTTTCATACTTTTGAGGGTCTAAATATCAAAATAATATCATTGTATTTCGACGAGTGAAAATCAGTACATACCTCCTGAGAAAGAGGGGGCGCTGCTGCCAAAGCAGCACGTTGGCCTTAAAGTGACAGTACAATAATGAGTAACACTTCCTACATATTAATAATACTGAAATATGTCTAGATAGTGCCTCTAAACATGAAATAGTTAAAGAATAATTAAGAAAGTGAAGGATTTGGTGAATTTCACAAACAAAAATAAAAGTACAATTTCTCTTTGGTTACACTGGCAAAAAAAAAAAGTCTGGAGTGTGATCTACAGACAATGTGGGACTAGAATAGCTTTTATTGAGTGAAGTAAAAAGATCCTTCACAAACGCTTTATTAGATGCCCTGAGTGGACTGAAAACTTCAACAGTTCAAAAACTATATCTAAATAAAAACAATGTGTCACATTGTGGTTGTCTATCCTTTGGTATGTCCACAAATTAGGACTGAAATATTTTTACCCACTTCACATGCATATTGTTTTAAGTTCCTAATTGTAAAATACTAAAGTCTCAATGTTCAAAAGTATTTTTAAAAATTCAACCATTGCAAAATGGCAACCAGACAAGCACGTGAGCATCATGGGGAAAATTGAAAATGTAAGTGTCAATTCGTTAAGTACTTTAGCAAGTACTTTTAGCACTAAGAGAGGAGGGGCTTAGAGGTTGACTCCTCCTGCTGGTTCACTGCCTTTATAAACCCACAGCGTGCTCCAGGCCTTCAGTAGCTGATGACGATCTTTGGAGTAAGATCGAAACGTCCTACACTTCAACTACAGAGTACATATGAAGACTGAAGAATTTTTGCCTACGATACGTTTGACATTGTCGTGTCTCACGTCTAGCGATAATTAGCTGAAATTTAAGGATGCAGGGATATAGGTTTCAAGCCAGTGAATGGACTGGCCTTGGATGAGTGTTTGTTTGTGGCAGCTCACTGCGATGCAGGGGGCCATATGGACTGTGACTTTCTGGCAGCCGAGCGATTGGTGTCCGTGGGGCTGTCTAGCAGTGCGTTGATCTGGCAGCTTTTAATGGCGAGAGCAGGCAACAGAACAGCCAACAGCTCGGCACTCCCAGAGCAATAGTACAAGTGCAGAGCGCCTCAGCCGCCAAATGGGCTGTGGTGTGGTGCTGCAGTAAACACTATGTGAGTCATACCATAAAAATGCATTAAAAAATACGTTATGACAAGAAGAGGCCATTGCTTACGTTGTTAGGCCATTGCTTTTGATTGGAATTGGATTTTAAAAAACTCTTGAATAGTTTGATGGACATAATTGTGTCAGTAATATTCCACTTGTTTAACTTGGCTTTGGTCTGTCTAACCTGGACAATCATATGCAGTCAGTTGTTGGCACTGCAACCAGCTTCTAATTAGCAGACCTCCATCTATTTGTTTCCATCCTTTGGAAATTTGCTGCTTGACTAACACAATCAAGCTACTATTTGCGAGCATATCATCGTCGACTGCATATTCAATACACAGTTACAGAATGATATGGATCCTTTTTAATGCTGGGCTTTTGCAGACAACAGACAATGGAAACATGCATTTCCATTCACAAACACCTCCAGAGAGTGCACCTTGATATGAGCACACAGGGAATGCTCCAATTAATGTTATCTCTTGTTTTGATGCTTGCAGTGTTCGGCTATTGTTGCACACACAATGCCAGAAATTGCTACGTTGAATAATAATAAATTACATTATGCTAACCTGTGTCTTAGCCCAGTGGTCTTTCATAAAACATGGCAATACACAAAAACTCAATTTAAATGTATGTTTAAGAGGAAATCATCCAACACCAGGATTGCCAAAGAGGAAATTATCTGCACTACTTGGTAGCTCCCAAGAATTTTATTTTCACTTACACCAACCATCCAGCACCATCCATCATAAGCATTCACACAAGTTGGAAACATACAGGTGAGCAGCAGATTTTTTGAGAATACCATGTTCAAGAGACATTTCTTGCTTTGAGCCCTCTCATTGCATGTGAAGTCTGCCAGAAGTTAATTTGGGTGAAATGTATTACTTCAGAGGGTCAGAGAAATCAGACTGGATTCCTCTGATCCGCAGAAAACGCCTAATGGTCTTCCAGTAATAGGATATGTGTTTCAAAAGAGAGAAAGATGAAATACCCCTGAAAGTGAATGCGATTGAAAGAACAAAGGATTGACAGAAAGTGGTTGCGACCAGTGAGCTGTGTCTAAGGTGTTAGCATACTCCAGAAGACAGATTCAATGAGGACAGAATATTCCCATACTAGGGGGCTACTAAGATAAGGCCCCTTCAATAGGAACATGTCAATGTCATTGATGTGTTATACAAAATCTTGGGATTGGTTGTCTGAAAATGCAGACATGTTCAAGTTTAAGTAATAAAACTTGAAAATGCTAAGGTTTTCAAGCTCACCAGTAGTACCTGCATAGTTATGTTTATGATGCACATTATGCTATTTTTGAGAAAGTGACAGCAGAGCCATATGGCTTGCATAGTACTAAATCTTTCATTAGTAAAGCAATTCACATGTATCCATACTTTGACACCATCTAAAAGGTATTATATAAATCAAGCTGCTTTTACTGTGTTGTTACGAAAAAATATTTCATAATAACACCAAAACAGAATCAACCTTCGGGTTCCCTTTGCCTCTCCCTTCAGTGTTTACACTCATATGGCCTCTTGGTGCAGAGCAGAGGGTAAAAGAAGGCCTTTACCGAGGCTTGGAGCCCACTATTGGATCAATTCAGCCATTCTCACGCTGATCTCACCTTTCTCTGATTTTGATGGTGAAGAGAAGCAGCTGGAAGAAGAGAAAAATGTTTTCCAAAATTGCTGGATATGTTAAAAGTCAATCTTTCTTTCAAGCATACTAACCAAGGAAGAAAGACATTTGAATTTTACAGTATTGTACAACAAACAACCCCAAAAGAAAAACAAAACATGCATATGAGTGGAATAACAGAACTAGACATCGAAATAGTCACACCACATTATATAAAAAAAAGAAAGAAAAAAGTGTGGGAGAATGAATTTATTAGATTCTTGTGAGAGGTGCTGCTGTGTAGCTGTATGTAGGTGGGGGGAATGTAATTACCAAATTGGAAAAGAAAAATGGAAAAACTACACAAATAAAAACTATAGTCAAATAAAGCCGCGTTAAGGATAAAGGCCCTTGCTCACTTTGTGACCACGGGGCTCAAGCGAGGAACTTGCATCTCGCGATATCACCTATGTATGCAACCCTGTACTCCCCACAGTGTCTGCATTACTTTTGAAACATCCGTGCATTTCAATGAGACATGTGCTATCTGTGCCAGCTTTGATTTGGAATAGGGGGTCAAAATTAGAAAACCACATTCCAACCCAATCTCCATCTCAAGAAAAAAAGAAAAATCTGTGTATCGTTCCATTCATTACATTTTCAAAATCAAAATCAAAATGATCTGAAAATATTTTAGAATTGATGACAATGAATCAATATTTTCAATCAACCGGGCTCAAGGCACAATTGAAAGTCCCATGGGACACTGTATGTACCTGACTCAGGCCTAAGTAAATGTCCAAGTATGTGGAAAAGGAACAGAACTCTCAACTCAGTCCACTTCAGGACTGCGGTCTGGAGCAGTTTGCTTGTTGGAGCGGTTTTGGAATGGGTGCGGGATAGGGCTGTGCAATTAATTGAATTTTGATCACGATTTCGATTCTTGAGCCAAACGATCTCCAAATTAATAAAATCGAGTTGGAATGATTCTTTTGGCTTTTTTTTTTTATTTTATTTTTTTATTATTATTATTATTTTTTTTATTTGTTATATTTTTTTAATTTAATTATTATTTTTTGCACGATTCTTTTGGCTTTTTTTATTTATTTATTTTTAATTTTTTAATTTTTTTTTAATATTTAAAAAAATAAAAATAATAATAATAATTTTTTTTTTTTTTTTGCACGATTCTTTTGGCATTTGATGCAGGGGCGGAGCAGAGAAACTCATGTTTTTGCTTCTGAACTCAGGTAAGTAGACACATTTCTACAGTTTTTTTTTTTTTTTTTTTGCCGAAATGCTGAATAAATGCATTTTATTTTCAAACTCAAAAAGAATCGTTGGAAGAATCGTGATTTCAATCTTGAACAAAAAAATCGTGATTCTCATTTTTTCCAAAATCGAGCAGCCCTAGTGCGGGGGGGCTCTCATACGCACCTACATGCAGGATTTAGATGAGGAAAAAGCTTTTGTACTGTCAGGTCTTTCAGTAAGACACTTTCCCCCAGCCCCTGTATTCAGTGATTATGGCTGGATGCCAAAAGAATTATATATTTCTATAATTTCTCAAACAGTATTGTCTGATGCCCTTTATTCCCTTTTATTCTGATCATTATAAAATACACTTGAAGTAGCTTTATGTTTTGGGGTTGCATATAATTCCATCTACAGAAATACACTATGCATGTTTTCCACTAGGCTTTACTGTTATACTCCATGCATTAAATCTACAGGCAGCCGAAGAATCACTCATGCACAAACTATTACCATCTGCAGCCTTGCTCCTCGGAGGGAAATGTATCAGGAGAGAAGCAGTGTTCGGCATTGATCCCTTGCTGCACCTCTGGGCTGGCCACACTTTGTGACAGGCTATGACAACATAATGTAGGACCACAGTGCATGACAAAACACACGGCGTATCTCATCCATCATGTTTGTGAGGTGCGCGGCTTTGGTGAAAGTCACAGAGATGATTTTTTGACAGCGATAAGAGCACCAGTGCATATCTTTATTCATTCATTTACAGACGGTTACACTCATTCAGGGACATGAGGGCCTGCAGTCTATCCATTGTGTGAACCCTGGACACCTGCACTTAATCACAGCTGACACCTCACCCTTTTGGGCATTTCACTAACCACTGATATCTATTTCACTGTGGCACTGTGGAGGCCAGGCTCTGACAACTGAGCAATGCAATTCAGGAGCATTGTCAATTATAAATGTTCACTGGTTATATTTCCTCCCCCTAAATATTATAGATGGATCCTGAAGAATGGCATTTAGACCAGGACCTGACCGTTGTGTCATTGCTCCAATGCTTCAGTCAAAGTCATAAAATTACTATAAATAAATATGTATACTCAAGTATTCATCTTCACCATTTTTAGAATTAAAAAAAACACTCCCCTACTAGTGCTTGGCTATCTTCTGCATGAGCTGTCTAATGAAGTGTACATCAGCTCACTTGCCACTCACTGTTACTGGTACTTTTTTAGCACCTCCACCAAAGGATTTTTGCAGTTCTTGGAGCTGTTTCAGTACTAGCCCCCTTTCACATTCTTCAGACGGGGCAGAAATGGGTACTAGCCTGCTCAGGGCCGGCCCTAGGCGTAGGCCAACCAGGCACCTATCCAGATCCCCCTCCAGCAGACGGTTCATCTGCCAAAGACCAGTTTTGCCTCGGGCATCCCATTTGCTTTTAGAGGGATTGTTTCAGCTCCTGCTCTAGGGATAGTCCTTGATAGTACTCGCGATTTGGAGACGTGGTTACGTGTTAAGAGACATATGTAATGCATTTGACAATGGCCTTTAAATATTTATATGTAACGTACAATCGTACACTGCTAATTTCATGCCATTTTCGATGTGTGGAGCTCCTCTCTGCTTTCTGCATCATGAACAGAAGCGATACACTTCATGAATCATCGTTTTCTGTAAACTCCCAAAGCCTGCTCCTTGCACACAATATTTCTTTCTCAATTAGGAATTTGACACAATGAAACGTCTGGAGCCTTCAGACACATGCTACAAAGTTTGTTTCGCTAAAAGCAGCGGTAGGTTAGCCCCACAAAGCCTCCTTATGCCACCAAGCACCAGATAATGTTGGAAAAGCTGGATGGATGAATAGTGGATATATGAATGGTGGAATAGTGGAAATATATGTTCACAACCAGTAAAATCAACATAAGGGTTTTTAGTACACATTTGTAAAGGTTTGATAAGGTAACAGGCTGGGTATAAACAAAGGGGTGAAGGGTTACTGCACATGACAAATATATAAAGTAGCCCAGGACAGATTTTTATTTATTTCATCCATCTTCTTCCACATTTCCATTGCCGGGTCTTGGAGGCAGCAGTTCAAGCTGTGTGGATCACTTATGTCCCTGATGGCTCCTCCAGCAGTTGGTGGATCCACGAGAGGACACCTACGAGGCAGCTAAAGGTCCTACCTCTGGGCGGTATAACAAAGCTTGATTCATCGCAAGGGTCTTCTGAACCTGTTTGCCATGGGAGACCCAACTAGTACACTCGCACACAAAAACACACTTCATTCATCCTGATCTATTGTACATGTTTTTAGGGGCTAGGGGTAACCAGAGCACCCGGAGGAAACCGACGCAGACACGGGGAGAACATGTAAACTCCACACCGGATCAAACCCGGGACCTTCTAGCTGTACCACTGTGCTACCGTGCCGCCCATGGATTATGAATTATATGAATCCATTAATTTATTAGATTATTTCATGTTATTTGGGAATTTTGTGTTCACCTTGTTGTCTTGTTAATCCAAAGATATTTCAAAGCAATTCACAGTTTTCTGTAACAGAACAGAAAACAAAATCTGACAGTTTGACCCAATGCAACTTCTACACTCTTATTATCTGTAAATGTCAGGAGATTAACAGATCATTATATTGCCATTACAAGGAATCCTATTTGATGACCTTGTTGCTATGAATACACATCCCTCATTACAGGATCATCCACTTCTGCAGAAGGAGACAGCGTCACCCCCACACCAAATGACAGTGGCCTTTTCAAGCTTTTGCACAACATTTACTCCATGGCTGGCTCCTTTAGCTGACACATAATTACCACAGCACTGAGGAACAATCAATTACAGCATCATGCTCTTCTTCTGCTGGCTCTGTGCCACGTGTAGACTGAGAGCATGTCATGACTGATCATCCGCCACAATTTCAAAAGCTAATCGGAGAGCTGACCTTTACTGTAGAGCAGCTGTGATGGCTGCTTTCAAAAATATTTTAAGTAGTCTTCTTGCTTTTAGTAGGGGAGGGGAACGTAGGAGTTTGGAAAATATTATTACAGAAAGAGGACAAAGCAAGTCATGCAAGGGATTGGCCAGTGGCACTTCCTGCTAACTGATGGAAATGGTGTGCCTTTAGACATGCCCTGACTGTGAGTATTAGGGAAATGGGAGGAAATGGATGATGAGGGAAGACTCTGCAGGCCTGTATTAGGTTAAAGTTTTAACATCAATATGGGGCAGTGCATTCAGCCCAAGGCTTTCCTAAAGACATCGCTCTCTGTCTCTCCTCATTTCTCATTCCGTCATTCCCACTATATCTTATAACACCATTGATGTTCCCCTGTGCCAGTCATTGCTAAACCATTTTCATAATTAGAGGCTCTCCCAATGTGGATCTGGCATCTAATGGGGAGATGAGTTAATGTGCATGATGTTAAGAGCTTTTCTTTTTGCCAGGCGTACAAAATCAAGTGAATTTGCCTCCCACCAGCAAACACAGTCAAGACTGTGAGGGACACACACACAGCCATCTTGCAATACGAAGAAATCTACAGTGTCTATATGATTTGGCAGTGAAGGGAGGGGCTTTCATTTTCACCAACAGGAGATCAATGCAAGTAGTAATGTACTTATACTAAACTGGAGGACTCTTTGATGATCATTATAGTCATTTTTTTCAAAACAGATTATTGCTGCATGGAGAATATGTGGTAGTCTCCAGTCAAAGTCAATTTAGGAGTAAATTCAACCCTCCACATGTTGAATTAATATTAAAAAGACAAAAGGCAAAAATCACACAAATTAAACAAAATCTGTCTTGTTCATAAATGCAATCATAAGACACTATACCGTATGCAAGTGGGTGGTAGGAAATGAACCTTAGTTTTAACATTCAATTAATCACCATTATGCACACAGATACTGTAAGTCATTGAAACAAAGGACAGGTTCAATTCTTTAAATTTACATGTACATGTATGAGCCAGCTCATTTGCACAGTGTCTGTGCTAATGAGCTGGCTCCTGTCTTCATTGAAGTTTTTAACACCTCTCTGGGGTCATGCCATGTCCCAGTCTGCTTCAAACCCTCCACCATTGTTCCTGTCCCCAAGAAGCCATGGATCACAAGTCTTAGGCCCAATCTCAATTCTCTTTTGTACCCCTACCCCTTCCCCTATGGCTTTAAACAGAAGGCTACGGGCTAGGGCTGAAAGACACCCCTAAGAAATGGGACAGCCCTTTAATGTCTACAGGCCAGTGGCACTTGACGTCTGTAGTCATGAAGTCTTTTGAACGCCTGGTGCGGCTGGGGAAGACTGTCTCGGACACTCGGACTATCAACACCGGATCACCTCAGGGCTGTGTACTTTCCCCCTGGCTCTTCTCCCTGTACACCAACTGCTGCACCTCCAGCCACCAGTCCGTAAAACTGATTAAGTTTGCGGACGACACCACCCTCATCGGGCTCATCTCGGATGGTGATGAGTCTGCCTACAGGAGCGAGGCAGTCCGGCTGGTGTCCTGGTGCAGCCACAACAACCTGGAGCTGGAGCTGAAGGCCCAGAAGACAGTGGAGATGATCGTGGACTTCAGGAAAGTCACTGCCCCTCCATCTCCCCTAACACTGACTCCTCCACCCCCATCTCCATCATGGCCTCTTTCCGCATCCTGGGCACCACCATCATCCAGGACCTCAAGTGGGAGCCGACCATTAGCTCTCTCATCAAGAAGGCCCAGCAGAGGATGTACTTCCTGAGGAAACTGAGGAAACTCAACTGGCCGCTCAAGAGGATGGTGGACTTCTACAGGGCCACCATCGAGTCCATCCTCACCTCCTCCATCACCGTGTGGTACGCTGGAGCCACCACTAAGGACAAACACAGACTGCAGCACATTGTGCTTGCTGCTGAGAAGGTGACTGGCTGTAAACTTCCATCACTCCAGGACCTGTATGTCTCCAGGACCCGGGGACCCATAAACACCCAATAAATCAGACTAATGTAAACTGAATAACCTAAGCCTGGTTCACACGGCAGGATAATTAGACCGATTTTAGCCCCAATCCTCTCCTTCTGACAATCATAAGGACACTGAAATTCCTGCCATGTGTGGTGTGCTACAACTGCTCTCGTCTGCTCGGAAGGACATTGCGACCGCTTCGACTGCAAATCGGGGATATTTAACATATTGGATTGTTTTGGCCTGATTTCCCTTTGTGTGTGGTGTGCCCTGAGCACGCCGCCTATTGACTGTACCGTATAGCCATCAGAACGCAGAAACATCATAAATGTTGGGTCTAAAAATCTAAATCTGAAATTAATGAACATTTATTTCAACGGTAATTAATCAGTATAGTACGTAACGACATTTCTGAGAGAAAACAACAACTACTCACCTCCATATCATAATGTAGCAAGTACAGTCCATGCTCACGCTGTCTCCACTCCGTTAAACAACAGCTTTTCTTTTTATATACTTTTTTCCTGTTAAAAACAAACCATAAACTATTGCCGCTGCATCATCCACCATGTTTATGTTTAAGCTAAAGTCACGTTTGATCTTGAGAGGTTTTGCGAGATTTGCGAGATCCCCGTTTACCTGGGAATGTCCGTGAGTGAAATCGGTTCATGTGCGATTTTGCCGTAAGGCTGCACACCACACACTGTACGACCAAAACTGTTGTAGCCATGACTTTTTATCGCCATGTGTGGGCTCTTGTAGGTTTGGGAAATCAGCCGACAATTTTAAAATCTTGCCATGTGAACCAGGCTTAAGATCATGAATGATCTGTTTTAATGTGTTTTTATCTGTAAAGCACTTTGAGTTGCACCTTGTATGAAAAGCGCTTCATAAATAAAGTTTTGATTGATTGATTGATCACATACTGCTCATCGAGGCGCAGTTTCACCTGGCATTGGGATAGAAATGCCAAGCTGCACTGGACCTTTGGGAACCCCTCACCCGATGTACAATGGCTTCTGAACCGGTCTTCGGCTCTAGAAAGCAGGGCTCAGATCAGGGCCAATCAATTATTCTAATATTTTCTGAAAAGAATTTGCTTTACCTGCTACCAGGATGCGCCAAATACAGGAGAATGCTAGCATGACCAGCCAGAAGTATAAAGGATCAGAGTAAAAGCGAAGATAGCTGGGATCAAAGGTCACATCTCCGTGGGTGCCAGATCTCCTTGGGCACGCAATACATTTGAATTTTGGATCTGTGCAAACAACATTTTAAAAACAGTCAGTAATTCTTCTGTCAGCTGGTGCCTCCTGTCCCCAATAAGTCATGATATCGCGATGTACCATACTGCGCACCAATCACCAGCTCCCCCTCTGTAATACGTGAACATCAGCAGTGTTTATCTAAAATGTTGAGTCAGGAACAAATGATATGATAGACTTACACAGAAGGTGGGTGTCTTTCACTTGGGATTGGGATACAACAACAGTAAACACGATGTAGGAAAAGGACTGGACTCATCGATTGTCACTCAGCTCTAAGTGGGATTTGTAACTGATCCATTGCTGCCATCACCGGACAGATGGAAAGACTCTCCTGTTTTTAATTTTGCTTTTTTTTTTACCAGATGCATTCCAAATTTGATGTGCCTGATCTAGCATCTGCTGTGCAACGTGCTGAAATGAGTTACCACTGGCATATTGCGTAGAAGCTTTTTGTTCTCCAGCCGTACTGCATGTAAAATAGTATAGGCTACGTGCCGACAAATAAATATGGATTTGATTAACAGTTGTTTGAAGATGAGATTGGAATTGTTTTCAGTTCACTGAATCTGTCCACAAATACAACCCAGAATGTATTAAGTCTTTTTTTCTCTATCTAACTCCATCATAAATTCTAGAGGGGCCCATTGCGTTCAATTTTACCTTCTGATCTCTGACAACTCTGAAATGTTTCATTTATTTTCTGTTTTCTTTCATTACACTCTCTTCACCTGTTGTCTTTGCGAGGACTGACCTGTGTACAATCCCTTCCGATGTTTGAAAATGATTCACTGACCTTCAAGCCTCTCTTCTACCACACTTGATATCTATGCAGGAAATGTGCAACGGGGCTTTGCACTATATAACCAATTCAGCCAGATCATAACCCCTATTCTTGTAGTATGTTAGACTTAAAATGGGATTGCCTCAGATGCCCTCTTCACCATTGTAACCTCTGAGACAAAATCTTGTGGTCTATCAACTGCGAAATAAGTAAAAAAAAATGCTGCATTAGAATTGTCAAAGATAAGATAGAAAGCGGGGGATGGGGGGTATTGCGGGGTGTCTAGATAAGGTGGCTAAAGCTTAATTCTCTCCTATAAGTAAGAAGATTAGATGAAAAAAATAAATTACCCAAAATAAATGATTTGTATAGACTTCTTCAGGGTGACTGATAGATTTTTTGTTTAATAAAAATGTATATTAGCTAACAATGTCAAACTTCTTGATATGGTGGCTGGCCCTTTGTAAAGAAAGTTAGAATCCTGCTTTTGAAGCAGCAGACAGTGACATGTGTTTTTATAAGTGAGAAATACGCATCTCCTGGCAGAGCGGCGCTTTAGAAACATTACCATTGCCAACAGCTAATGAGCTCTTCAGTAGTGCTGCGGCTGCCAGGAGACTTAGACAGAGATGTTTTTTATGACCGCATATCCGGCAGAGAGCGGTGTGTGTTGTGTCACTGAAGGAAAAAGAAGCCAAAAAGTATTAACATTCTTGCATTTCGAGTCCGCGTATATGAGGTACAGTATAAACACATAAACAGCGAATGGGTGCTTTAAAGTGGAAAGTGTTTCTCTAAAATAGTTCGAAATAGGATGTGTTCCTGTTGTGTAGTGTCTGTTGTCACCATTTCAGATGAAGTGCAGGGGCCTAAGTTTGAGACTAAATGTTTTAAGTTTAATGTTACCATTTTAGTGGGGGCAAACATTACGGAGGGACTGGGAGGTGTGTTTACAGACCCATTCACTGTTAGTAAACACAGGCGGCTGCGCGCGCATCAGGGCAACGGAAGTATGGCGACTAGCGGCGGATTGTCAAGCTACGCAGGTTCATTATCAGCTAAAGATCGCAAAGCTTAC